>CABFOV010004110.1:0-27648 GCA_902141375.1 Timema poppense
GAAACTTAAGGTCTTCATAGTAGAATCACTGTTAGGCGTTGTTTCTATGGCACAAATTGTATTGGAAGAACCTTACCTTACAGCCAGGAAAGTTACTTTAACTTATTTACACGCATTCATATGTCAGCTGTCACTTTTGATGATATATTTTTAGTAACAATATAAATAACACTACTAAGTAATAAATTGATATAATATTGATCGCAAAAATTACGTTTAAATCCTCTAAAGGGTCTTTCTATGAAATATGGGTTGTTGGGACTAAAGTAAACAAAGTTAAAATGTTAATTTTCTCTCAAAAATAAAGTATGTATTCATTAATATTATCTACATCCAGTGGCCCAATAATTAACAAAACCTACCACAGTATTGAAGGAATATATTTCGATAACTTAGAAAGTCTAAAGAAAACTTACGCCTTTGTTCACTGGTCCACTAGTGTAAGTTATTCTTAAGTCATGCACTGGTAAGAGTTATATATTTGTTTATAGCTTGGAAGTCCAGTTAAGGTGTGGCAGAAGGGAGCGCGAGTAATTTTACAGTTTTTATAACATTACATTTTTTTGGCCAAAATAAATCAAATATTTCTCCAGTAGCAACATAGAGTTTAGCTTTCTGCACATGCTAATATAAACAGATCTTGAATATCTTCCAAGGATGTCCTGGAATTTTATCAAAACATTTTAAATAAAGAGAAAAAGTTTTGATAAAATTCCAGGACACTCTTGACAGATATTCAAGATCTGATGTTATTAGCATGTGCAGAAAGCTAAAATCTATGTTGCTACTGGATAAATATTTGATTTACTTTGGCTTGAACATTTCCATTCTGTAAAAACTGTAAAATTACTCGTGCTCCATTCGACCTCACCTAAACATCTAATCTAGTTACAAATTACGTCTGCTATTTTGTTTCAAGATAGCGGTTACAAAACACTTCATTTTGGTACTTTCCTCAGTCTATGTTTATTGGATACACATTGAAATAACATCGGTTATATATCTGTTTGTTTTTAAGTCTGTTTGTGTGTTTGCGGGTATGTGCGCAGGTGGTAAAACTCTAAAGCGGCCTACAGACTACGCTGACGTTCGTGTTAACACATGTCAACACGTGTCAACATATGACAAAACAACACATCAGCTTCGAGTGATAAAATTAATCTGATGTATTTTATGTATTGTGTCGTTTGTACATGAAATTGTTGTTAGTTGACTTCTTGATTCTGATTAGAGCACACCATTTTGTATACGATTAACTTAGTAAAATTTCCAAGTGTACAGTAATAAAATGGATGCAAGAATATTAAGTGAACCTAATGAAGAGGAGAATATTTTGGTCGCTATTAGTTTTTTATTTGCACTGGAACACACTAGAGAGTGAATACATTCCATAAATGCCGAAAGGGGTGAATTTGGTGAGTTTAATACTTTATGGCCTGAACTTTTGAAATATGAAGAGTGTTTCAAAAGGTACATAAGGAGGTCAATAATGGAGTTTTATACACTTATGGACATGGTGAAACCTAAACTATAAAAATGCAACACCCAGTATGTACTCATTTACAGCTTAATCATCCATTATTTTCAATACCTCTCACGATTCGGCTAAAATCGAAAAAATTCGAGCGTCATGCTTTAACACGTCTGACGAAAATCTGGACGTCCAGATTTTGGGATGAGGCGTGTCAAGGCATGTTAACACACACTACGGCGTCAAATCACACATAGCATATCACAACACAACACATCACGGCAGTGTGAGCACTTCCATATAATTTAGTGGAATGGATTTTTCACTAAACCGTCTTAGCACTATTTAGCACGCAACGTCAGAGTAGTCTGTATGCGCCTTAAAACTAAGATATCTACAATCACACTAATGTATAAAAATTATGTTTTGTCCTTCTGTTTGTTGTTCAATCTCACACAAATCACTACATATACTCTGATTTTGGTTGTAAGAACAATAAAGAAAGTTCAAACATTATTTATTTGCAGCCGACATTAATAACATTTTACTTTATTATTTGTGTTATTTTATAGGTATTGATAATATCTACCAAATGTGACAGTGGTAGATAACATGACTTGATATATACATGTATAAAAACTATTTTGGTAACTTTAGTAACTAATTTATTTTATTTTTTTTTCTGTTTTTCGTACCAAAATCATACTATACCTTTATGAGACAGAAAATTTAAAAAATGCTAGGTATGTAGCGGGATTACAACCAATGCCACAATAATTCTTAAATATTTTATATTTACAAGTGGAATTTTGGGAAATGGAGAACATAGAAATTTTCAAAACTTATGGTAAAAAAATACTTCTCCCTGAACTTGCTTCAGTGGCCACATGATCTAAGGCAAATATTATTAAATTGGGGTCCACGAGGTTCGACCATGGAATCCGTGACAAAACTGAATGTTATTTAGAGCTTTTAAAGTTTTATATAAAAGTGTAAATCACTGGGTTAAATTAAACCCAAAGGAGATTAATTCTGATTTAAAGCCTGGCAAGAAAGTGATGCCAAAGATTTGAGGTTTGGCAACGCCCCTTGTACCCACATCTTCAGAGGACATTAATTGACCAATAACGTGTATTTTAATTTTCTCGTCCGCCAGCTTAAATATCTTTCATAAAAAGGCACTGAAACATTTGATGCCTTTTCTAACAACTTGTTTGTGCGAGTAAGCCTTTTCTGCTATTTGTGGTCTAAAACATTTGAAAATAAATCTTTTTATTGTTGAATCAAACTTTAGGGTTGATGTTCACTGAATTTATTCCAGATTTTATTTATATTTTAAATTCGTGCACGCAAATCCAATCCTCATTTAAATTATTATTGATTATGTATGTGCAAATATAAAATATATGTGCACCTCTTTCTGACGTTTCGTGTACTGGATTGGTCGAGCTTTCCCCCTCCCCTATTCCTTGCCATG
The DNA here is from genome assembly GCA_902141375.1 of Timema poppense. Taxonomy (NCBI): domain Eukaryota; kingdom Metazoa; phylum Arthropoda; class Insecta; order Phasmatodea; family Timematidae; genus Timema; species Timema poppense. Next base: position 2,949 of record CABFOV010004110.1, read on the forward strand.
TGCTAATTTTTATACAATTATATATGGGTGAGCTGGTATACAGAAAATATACCGCAACTGCACTTGAAAGCTGATTAACTCTCTGCCCTCTTCTCAGGGATCATACGCACGTGACCTGCCTGACCAAGCTCTTCAAGATGGTGGATCACTCGCTGGTCCTCGGACGTTGGTTCTAGCATCTCGTCACTGAATAAAGTAATATCTACCCAATTTGTTAGCATATTAAGTGCACTGTGTTGTGAAGGAGCCTATCTCTCATTTCTTGACGAGAGTCGCTTAACGACTTATTGTGTATACTGGGGTTATTTGTTCATTGTATTTCTATTAGTTTAATTGGCTGTCCCAGTATGGTATGTTGGTTGTAGGATAGCAAATGAGTCGCTATTTGTTTCTATGAAACCTTTCAAGTTTCAGTCATTGGGGTTCGCTTAACGAAAATTAGTGTTAATCATTTAATATTTAATTTAAGTAAAGCTTGGTGAAGCTATGTTTTACAATACCATTCCATGTCCACCTGTTTGACTCTGATATAGCTCCCTCATCTTGAGTCATGGTCTGTGTATAATCTCGTTGGAAATCTAGTACGGTGGTAAGTTTCTCTAAGGCTACTCGATCACTATTTGTGATTTTGCCCTACCTGGTTGGCAACTAGTAGAGCTCTTTTTGAGCCATGTGCAGCTCGCGTTTCTTATATTTTCTTTATGAGTAGCTGGTATCCTCAAGATGCTTGAAGAGCTAATAAATGAGCTCATTAGGTTTACCTCTCTTAGATGTTAACGTAATTAAACTTTACTGTTTTCAGATTTTGTAACTCCTTATGGGTTTGCTAGTTGGGACTAGCCCATTTTAAGTTATTTGATGATCTCATCTGCCCCTAGCCTAGGTCTGGACATTCACTTTAAGCGTTCTCAGACTAGCCTTGCTTGTACGCTCTAGAATACAGTTCTCTCTTAGAGAGCACTTAGACCAGCCCAGTTGGGTTCCTATTCAATAAACTGCTTTCAGTGGCAAGCAATTGTTGTTTTATTATGAGACTATGTTTAAACCTTTCATTGTACTAGACAGTACTAATTTAGCGGGGCCCCACCCAACAAATTGTAGTTCTTTCGACTTGCCACCTTGTTGGACATGTCTAATGTGTTTTCGAGACAGTGTAGAGCGGACGCATGTTCTAGAAATGTAACTGTCTGGTGAACGTATCCACGTTCTAATTAAACCTTGCAGACAATACATCCACTTGATATTTATTTTCGGTGTGCTTTTCTGTAGAATAAAGACTTATTAGTCCATCTAGGACATTTCACTACATTAATCATTGTTTGTGCAATTTAATGGAGTTAAAAAACAGTGACAACTAAATATAAATATATTTAAATATACTCCTATGTATAACTTTTTCTTTGTCTTTAATAAATTATTCATTACTTAATTGATTTTACAATATTGTATATAATAGATTCCTCTGCTTCAAGAATGCATCCGGATGTTGAACCTAATAGTTCGATATAGTTTTAATATCATTCTTTCCGTATGAATTATTCGAAAGTTTATAAACATCCTCGAGATCTAAAATGTGGCACTCCAATATGTATTAAGATAATGTTCTATATAAAAGTACAAAAATATAAAAATTAGTATCATGTATTCAAAATAAGTTATGATATATTACTTTTCTTTCTTTTCTAATTAGTACCAATAATAAAGAATACAAATATTGTTTATAAAGAATATATACTTAAATCTTCAAAAGAAATTTCAGCTTTCAACACATATTTATACTATAATTTGTATTTTGATATTGTGTTTTAATTTAGTCAACCTGCTTTTCTGGTTTTGTAACACAATTAAAAAAAGATTATTAATATTTATAAGCTAAATAATTAAACATTTGGTGTTTTTCCCTGGGATTAAATCTATATACTATTTAAGAACAAAGATACTTTGTAGATTCTCCGTGTGATCAACAGATAAGCCTGCTAGGTTGGTAGGGCGATTGTGAGATGAAATTGAGGACCTACAGCTTAACGTGGAATCCGAACCACGGTGGAGGCCTGGCATTCCCCACATTCACAAAGATGTATTGTCAGAGGTGAAGGAAGGGTTTGGTAATCAGATAGATCTGTGCCGAGACCGAGGATTGAACCCCGGCGGCCAGCACAGAAGTCTGAAACCTTACCCCTAGACCGCCAGGTTACCCCAGTAAACTAAAAAAGTACTCATTGGATCGAGACGGACCTTCTTATGTTGTACTCCTTAATTGTCAGAGAACAATGGTAAGATAAATACCATCACGATAGCTCATCGACGAGAGAAGTATTTTAGAAAGAAAAACAGGTGTAAGCAGTGAACATTCATCGCTGCCGGTATTGTAGGTACATAAAATGGCGAGAGAGATGATATTAGGTGTGAAGGGAGAGGGAAAGGAGGTAGGTCTCTGTTTCTTCTTCAATCTTTGTACGCACATAAAATACTACTCTTGAAGTTTCATTCTTTTTTCAGCATTTGAAGTCGTTGACTGTGTTTATGAATTGTTAAATGCGAGCGAGGCCGCGCGTACAATTGCTAGTAAATAATATTATTAGTTAAATGAACTCCAGATATATTACTCATTATAAATAAAAACTACAGTAGTGTTTTTCACTAATATGCTACATTTTTTATTATTGAGTTTAACACCATAATTAACAGTTTCGGTGGCCGTATGGTCTAACGCGCTACACTTGCAGTAGACTAGACTGCCGATAACAGGTATATTGAGGTTCAAATCTTAGTCAGGGTGTACTAAGGGTGGTTTTTTGAAAATAATTTTTCGCTCTCCCTCCACGTAAATGTGTGTACACTTACTATAAAATTTAACCTTCCTCATTCCTAAAACCTCTGACATAATTATTATTTAAACCTACAAACCAAACGGGTAGTTAGACGAGGTGCTAAAAAACAAACAAAAAACTATAATTATGCTTTTTAATTAACACAATAAGGTATGGGGGGTAAGGTTTACCAAGAGGAAGTGTTGAAAGGATCTTGGGAGAGAGGATATAAAAGCACGTTATAGAGTAGGAAAACTCTGGAGGGATTAGAATTTGAGTAAGTTGAGACTCAGTTTATCAGTAGACCTATATTTGACTTAAGGAATGTTCTAAAAAATCGGTGAACCTTCTTATTAATCTCAGAGAGCATATTTAATCGAATTTTTCGCGATGTTTTAATGTATATTCCTTTGCGTGCTTATTTACCCTACCCACGTCTACAGTATGGTCAACATCTAAGAAATACTCCCAACACTTAATTTTACAATATTAAACTGACACCATGTCGAAATTAAAAGCTGCAGGGCATAACAAACATTGTAAGGATTGGATTATTTAAGTGAAACTTAAAATATTGGTGAGCAAGTGTTATAAACATGACTAGGTTCGTCAAGTCCTGCTTTTTTTTTGTTGCTGTAAGATCATGGTTCTTATTCCAGGAGGATGTAATCGTAATGAGGATGGTTTTCCTAAATGGTTCCCCAGCTAAATGTTTGTGATATTTTCTCCAAACTCTGCCATTTATTATTTTTAATCCATTTTATTTAATGTCTTTATTTTGATAAATTTGGGTGAAGTTAAGGCTAGTTTGCCTTGTCTTACACTTAATCATAATCACTTAATCATATTTAATCAAATATATTAATATATTTATATATATATTAACCTAAATATTAATATTTGAAGCACTGGGATATTTTGAGGATTCATTGGAAAGTCAAAGTAGACTTAGTGACTTATGTATGATCTCTCAGAGAAGCTTTTACAATTATTGGGACTATCCGAATAGTTATAGTTACTTATTTATGAATAATATTAGACATATTGACTTAATTAACTAAAGGCGAAGATTTGATAGCTTATTGAACTGTCAGAGTAGAGCTAGTGTCTTAAACAAGCTTATAGTAACAAAAGTAACTATAATAATAATAATTATTATTATTAGCACCGCGTCTTACTACCCGTTCGGGTTATACGCACTTACGCTAATGTGTAATGGCAGGGTGATTGTGAGAAGAAATGGAGGACCTACAGTTTAACGTGGAATCCGAACCACGGCGGAGGCCTGGCATTCCCCACACTCACAAGATGTCTTGTCAGAGGTGAAAACTGTAATAATTGATTACATTTTAAATGTAATAGTTAATTTATCTACATTCATTCCTCTATTAGTTACACTTTATTCATACAATTATTCCAACATTTGTTTATAAACAATTATGTTTGTTATCTTTACAAAAGCATGAAGCATTTGATTCCCCCCGAAATAATATTTCGTGTGGGCGAAGTTTTGAAGCAGTCAACCCAGCCAGGTCCCTTACTGTGAGGGTGGAGCACTCCACGTCAGTGATACCGCAACTGAGAATGAACGAATATATGCTTCATATTTGTTAATAGGGATGCTTATAATGGTGGACATTTTAGAACGTGTATTAAGCTGAAGTTGATGTTTAGTAGATTAAAATTTGTTGATAATTACTGTGGCGAGAAAATCTGTAATAAATACTTTAGAAAGCTGAGGGATTGAAGTGTCCAACATTAATTATTCATAACCACTTCAGTTTATCAACGTATTTGGTAGTCAACACAGATAACAAGATTAGTTAAGGTTGTTAAAGATTTAATCATTTTGCCTATTTCAAAAACTTTTCAGCTCAAATTATAATTCAAAAGTTATAGGTGTAGAATACTGATTTTGATGATGAAAAACGTTAATTTAGATCGATATTAAAAGTACGAATGAAAATTTAGGGTACCTTTTAGAAAATACAAACATATATTTTAAAATCAAACATTGATCAAACTTTACTATATGAGGTCGGGTTTACTGGGGGTGGTTTTTCCTAAATGGTTTTCCACTCTCCCTCCACGCAAATGCGGGTTCACTTCCTCTAATTAATCCTCCCCAATTCCTAATCCATTAAAGTAATTAGTACTTAAAGCGTATAACCAGAACGGGTAGTAGGACGTGGTGCTAAATATTATTATTTACTATATGCGAAAAACATATCATTTGACAGTTTTAATAGGTGAAAATTGAAAAATAACACCTGGACACGGGGATTGAACCCCAGACCTTTTGCTTACCACGTTAATGCTCTTACCACTGAGCTATCCAGGAGTCATCCCGTGACCAGGGTCATTCTTCATTCATATTTTTAAGGCAGAGTCTATGATGGATGTGCGGAAATCGTCGGCTACCAATGTGTGATTTTATTAAGATCACGTTGGTGACCTGGTGGTCTAGGGGTAAGGTGTCAGAATTCTATGCTGGGGGCCGGGGTTCAATCCTCGGTCCCGTCACAGATTTATCTGATTACCAAAACCTTCCTTCACCTCCGACAAGACATCTTGTGAATGTGGGGAATGCCAGGCCTCCACCGTGGTTTGGATTCCACGTTAAACTGTAAGTCCTCCATTTCATCTCACAATCACCCTACTATTACACATTAGCGTAAGTGCGTATAACCCGAACGGGTAGTAAGACGCGGTGCTAATCATAATAATAATAATAATAATATCACGAGTTATCAGATAACAGATCGACTCGGTAGTTGGCTTAATGCTGAACCCTGGATAGCTCAGTGGTAAGAGGATTGGCGTACTAAGCCAAAGGTCCCGGGTTTAATTCCCGTGTCCAGGTGTAATTTTTCAATTTTCATAATATGATATCTAGATGGAGTAGCACTCACTAAAAAGGCATAAACAATAGCTTTGGCTAATTGATTCATGTTTAATGGGTTTAAATATTCAGTAACTATTTTAGCTAGCAATAAAAATGTGAAAGATTGAAACCTAAGTAAAGAATAAATTCGGGAAATGCATGATTTTATTCACGCAAGGAATGTAAAACTCAGAATATTCAAAACAATACTTTAACCGGTTGTTCTCTACGGGTGTGAAATATGGTCTCTTATCTTACATGACAAAAACAAATTCAGAGTGTTCGACAATAAGGGGATTAGAAATACGTTTGGTCCAAAAATAAATGAGACTATTGGGGAGTCAAGGAGGTTACGTAATGCTGAGTTACATAAAGTGTACTCATCACAAGATAATGTTTGGTAGGCAGGACATGTAGTGCGATGGGAGAATCTAGAACCTCGTTCAAGGTGTGTGACTGGCAAATCCAATGGAAAGATAATTGGGATGAGAGCATTAGAATGGACCTGAAAGATATAGGGTGTAATGAGGTGGACTGGGTTAGAGCTGGCTCGGGATAGGAAGGGGTAGCATGCGCTGGTAGGTGTGTTGATTAACTTTTGGTTTACTAATGCGTATAGCAATTAAGTAAGTATTGATAGATAATATATATCAAAAGTAACGGCTGCAGATCACATGACTTTACTAATGAATACGTGAAAGTAGATCTACTAACTTTTTCTATCTGTCAGATAAGTCCATTCGTAATAAAACTGGGCCAGTGAGATTATGTGGACCTATGCCCTCCGTTTCGTTTGGTAGTTTCTTTCCTGGCAAACACAATATTGAATTACTCATATGACTGATAATTTTCAAAACCTAACACAGAATTAATGCTACAAATTACGAAAATGCTATGAAGAACAAACAAGATAAATCTCAAGTACAACTTTTTGTTATTCTTACATACTCGTCTCGCTCTTACACTATATCGTTCTTTCTTATACTAGCATATTTCTTCTTTTTCTTGATATGTTTACTTTCCTTTATTCCAGTGCTTCCACCTTTTCAACACCCACGCTATAGTTTATTTTACTTTTTACCTTCAAATTCTTTCTGTGTTGGTCCGCCTCTTTGTATTTTAGTATCCCTTGATATTCATAATTTATGCCATCCTGTTTTTATCATGCGTAGGTATACATTCAAAGTAACCCTTTCATGAAGTTTGTTCGAAAAAGAGGACACATAGCCTAGGCATCGTATCAGCGGCGTCCCAAGGAATTTAGAGAGAAAGGTTAACCCCATACACTCTCCTCCTCTTACCCCTTTTCAAAGACGAGAGAATGAAGGGCGCATGCGTGTTGCGTTCTCTCCTACACCCTCCACCCTCTTCAAAGCATCTCTTCAGTGAAACTAGAGGGAGTTTTATTGATGTACGAGATCCCTACATTTAATAGACCCATGTACTATTGTTCTAGGTTGATGTTTTAGGAGCTTGTCTCTTTGTGTACATGTACACTATTGAACAGTTTGTCACTATTGTCAGTTTCATAAATATAGTCTAGTTTAATGCATACCGAGGAGGTTGGACTACTCATACTAGTCATGTGTACCAAGGGTGTTATTTCTTAAATGGTGTTAGACCTCTTTTCGTTCAAATGTAGGTATATTTTCCTATATGTTATTACTTACCCGATTCAGTGGTTGACTGGTCTAAGAAGTGACACCCACGTTGAACAGGCCTGCTGATGACGAGCATATTGGCTTTCAAATTCTGAGCAGGTTTACTGAGGGTGGTTTTTCCTAAATAACTACCCACTTTCCTTCCATGAAAAAAATGTGGTTCGATTACCTCTAAAATTCTTCCTTTCTCGTTCTTACCCTATTAGATTCATTATTATATATATGCGTCTAACCTAAATAGGTAGAAAGACCAATTAATTTAAATAATACTTCTTCATTATTAGCCTATTAACATAATTTTAAAAATGTGAATATTTCATATGGGAAAATATATTATGGAGGAAATACTATAAAAAAACAATATAATCTAATTGTAACCCTACACGATCAGTCAGATTGTCTGTATTTATCATTTTTAATTAATACTGACAATCTGATAGTGTCGGGGCCACACAAGGTAACTATTTGATGAAGTGAACATACATCTAGAGATAGGATAGAAGGCTAAATTATACTTATATTGGGAGAAGAGGGTATAAGGGGAGGATGAGTCAATAGTTTTTAAAATATGTCTAAGCGATATCATATTTGTAGTCTAGAAGTTACTTCAAAGAAATTGATTCGAATAACTCTCAACCATGAGGATGTAATAAGAGAAAGTTGAGATTTATTTTTATCTTAATATTTAAAGACGAAGTACCTGACTGACTGACTCACTCACTGACCCACCACCGTATCTATCAGAGCCTCGGAATCTTGAAACTCAGCATGAAAGCTCCTTTCAGGTCTTAAGCATCCGATAATAAGGAGTTTTGGGAAATTAAATCCCTTAGGAGATTAAAAGGGGTTTGAAAAATTGTGATCTTAAAAAAAATAGGTGAGCTGGAAATCTGAAGTGTGGTTTGAAGGTAGCAATAGAAAAAAATTAAAATAATGAAATTTCCACATGGGTAGGAGAGGGGGTGTTGTGCTATAATTAAAAAACAAACATTTTAGATGAGGTAGAAATTTAAAATTTGGCAGATAGGTTGAGAGACAGCTGCCGATAACCAATAAAATATTATTATTATTATTATTATTATTACTATTATTATTATTATTATTATTATTATTAGCACCGCGTCTTACTACCCGTTCGGGTTATATGCACTTACGCTAATGTGTAATGGTAAGGTGATTGTGAGATGAAATGGAGGACCTACAGTTTAACGTGGAATCCGAACCACGGTGGAGGCCTGGCATAATAAAATCTTGAAATTTAAAATTTCTTAGGGTGGAGAAAAGGGGTTTTGGGGGTTAAAAACTTAAAAAGAAAAGTATAAATAACTGCGTTTCAGTATATTATGAAAGTGTGAGTTGAGCAAATGGTGAAAGGAGGAGGACTTAAAACCTCCAAATCTATTATATATAAAGTATATATATATATATATATATATATATACTTTATATATAAACCAAATCTATTATATATATATATATATATACTTTATATATAATAGGGTAAATACTAAATAGGTATATGTAGGTATATTGTAAATACTTTTCGGCCTACACATTTAAATCTGTTTAATATTGTAAATACGCTCTTATATAAGAAATTAAGGTATATATTGGTAGCTAATATAAAAATTACATGTATAAAATAATTATTATGTATAACATACACATCTTATTTTATATTCTACTATTTAATGAATATTAGAGAGATAAAACTTTTTGTACCACACTTGAACGATCATTATTGTGTCAATGTATATTGTCTTGATTTAAACTTATCTAATTACGAGATTGATTAAAAAACCCTGGGTCCATGGGCTAGTTATTTTAAATGTTCGTTAAAAAGTTTTGTAATGTAGCCCATAGTTCATGGTAAGCCCAATAAATATCCTCTCAAATCGTATTTATTGAAGTCTGAACAGGTATGATTAACTTGTAGAGTGCCGTGTTCAGTCTTACCGGGCGTTGGCAATGTGTAGAGATTTTTCACAAATAATTTCAGATGTGCTGGAAAAAATAAAGCTATACTTGCAAGTATTGAAAGAAATGTAGGATGGGCCAAAGCACTGAATCATAATTTTTACACTATGGTATAAAACGTTTTCGCTGTTATTAATCTAAGATGATATATCTTTATTTAGGCACTGCGTCTTAATACTCATTCAGGCTATCCACGTTTAGCCACACTAATGAATTAGGAACGAGAAAGTTAAAAGCTAGAGGATATGTACCCTTATTTGAATGGGTTGAGAGTGTAAGCCATTTATGTAAAACCATCCTCAGTATATCTAACTATAATTCATACCTAGATCTCCCTGTCACCTTCAATCCAGACTTAGGCGAGAATGACGCTTTAAAACACCAATGCCTATCTTGCCTTATCATCCTTGACGTGACAGGCCACAAAACTAGCCTATGGTAACCGTCAACCAACACCAAGAACATGGCGAGTGAATCAGAGGACCAACTGTGTTGTCTATAAAATATCTCTCTAGTTAACAAAACCTTTATTTTTCAAACTTTATTGCAGAGGGTGCATTTAAAGTTTAATAGAATGCAGTTTTAGTTGAAATTTTGGAAGGGCAGATGCTAAGGTTCCCAGCGCATTTCTTTACCCCATTTGACTACAAGAATGACTCGTATGCAAATTTCAAAACTATCCAGTTTTCGCCTTTGTCGCTGGAGGCAGCGTGAAGTTCAACACTGAACTTAGATTTGAATAATCGCTGGGGGAAGTTGAACGAATTTAAATGCGATATAAATGTTAACTACAGTATTTTCGTTGAGGGTGTGAAACAGTTTCTCCATCTAAGTTATAGTTATGATAGTTTGTGAGAGAGCCATTGTGCTAGTGTACGCTGTTCTCACGATGGAATAGGTTCAATAGTAAAGTGAAATACTGTTTGACCAAGGTATAGCTAATAGTATTTTAATTTTCTTAAGTCTTACCCGTTCAACCGCAGTGATAAATCAAATATGTATTATCGGGGAGTGGGGGTCTAAAGGAATGTTCCCCCTTCCCCCATGTATGGGCCTAATTAAACCCCCTCCCCCTTCCTTGCACAACCATCACTATTGTACACCCCCCATGCAATTAGTGCAAGAACACATTTAATTTATTTTGTGTTTGCTCACAGCTCATTTAACTCAAACAAGAACGGCATTCTATGGTATTGATATACTATACTCTAGATTATAGAATATTTTTAAACCAAGAAGTTGTAGAGAAATGCAAATAAATATTATGTATTCAAACTAAAACCCACAAATAACATTAGTAAAAGTTCAAAATGAAATAAGAAAATACTTAAATAACTGTTTAAGTTTAAGCTGGTGCCTGTGAGCAGGATCCTCTAGGAGGGGGAGTTCGGACCCCCCCTCCCCTCCTGGCTACGTCACAGCATTAGGGCTGTACCTATATTCATTTAATCATTTAAGGGCTAAAATTGATAATGGTTGAATTTATAAGAAATGTACCCCCACCTTTTAGGGGAGAGAAGAGGTAAAATAATTTTACAAAAAAAAAAAGTTACCGAAACCCAGACCTACTTGTCAGCCCCAGACTAAATGAGATGAGTCGACTAGGTCACCTATGCGGGTAAGATTGTTAACTAGACCAAGTCCAAGACCAAGATTGGTGCTCGTGGGAGACCAAGCTCAGTGTTTCATGACCTGGCTGTGAGCAGTTCTTCCAACTACAGTTCCATTTTCATATGAAGAGCCTTCCTTATCTGACAGCTAGAAATATTACTAACATTACTTTAAAGCATTAATACGTCAATTCATGTGGTCTAAAATGGTTACTTTTGATAGGTTTCATCAATATCTATAAATTAACACTGATATTATTGTAAAATGTTATCAAGGTTGATCACAAAACATAAGGATTTATTTTAATGTTTCTTTCCACCAGAATATATAATGGTATGTTTATAGTGTTATGGTATAGGTGTTGTTAGAAATAATATTATATAACTTTGCTAGTTTTGATACTTCCCGTAATACCCGCCTTGGTGGCGTAATTAGCTAAAGCGCTAGTTTTGTGTTGAGCAAGACTGCAGAGGATGGGGAGATCAAGGTTAGAATCTCACTCAGGTTAACTGAGGGTGGCTTTTCCTAAATGATTTTCTACTTTCCTTCCGCGTAAATGCAGGTCCACTTCCTCTATATTCAACCTTCCCAATTCCTAACCAATTAGTGTAATTACTACTTAAGCATACGGTGACCTGGTGGTCTAGGGGTAAGGTGTCAGACTTCTATGCTGGCGGCTGGGGTTCAATCCCAGGGCCCGGCATAAATTTATCTGATTACCAAACCCTTCCTTCACCTCTGACAAGACATCTTGTGAATGTGGGGAATGCCAGGCCTCACACCATGGTTCGGATTCCACGTTAAACTTTAGGTCCTCCATTTCATCTCATAATCACCCTACCATTACACATTAGCGTACGTGCGTATAACCCAAATGGGTAGTAAGACGCGGTGTTAATAATAATAATAATAATAATACTTAAGCATATAGCTCTAACGGATAGTAAGACGTGTTACTAAGCATTATCATCATAATCATTATTACTCCTGTAATACATAGCTATAGATTTAAATATGTGGAGGAAGGCAGTGGCTAACTTTAGAACTATATGCATTGTAATATTTACTTTTCTATTGAAGACAATCCCATGTTTTAAAACTTGTTAGCGTTCATTCATTCTTAAAACAGATCCGATTACAGTTAGAATTAATAATAGTCCACTTTCATGTCGTGAGAGTTGTTTGAATAAGGATCGTGATGTCGGTGAAACGGACGGGCTAATTTCCCATGGCATTAACCACCAAACGATGTTGAACTGGTGTCAGAATACAGCCCCGGTAGCCAACTGACACTGAGCCAACAACCCTCTAAACCCCTTTTCCCACCACACATATCTGCTCCCCCCCTTTTTTTGAAAATTAGGTCTGCTCTTTGGCTGACCTCCAGAAACCCTACCCGACCCCCGCTTCCGTTCATGAGTTATAGGATATATTATATCCCTCGTGGTAGACCGCTCTAAAACACTTTTGTCCCTTCGTTCGCGAGGATAGACTTCTGCGACGTGCTCTTATCCTCGGAGTAAACGTTTTGTTACCCCTCCCTGCGCTGCAATCCTCTCTCACATCACATTCCCACCCCAATTACTGTGTTTCCACCCCTCTTATATCCGGTCTCGGTGGCCAATAATGGACGGAATGTACTTCCACTATCGATGTAATTAAGTCGACATGAAATTTTATTCTTTCGGGAATTTATAACAAATATAGAGGTTTGTTTATTCCCTCATCACCGAATCTAAAGGTAGTTTTTTGTTCAATTTGAGATAAATTTCCATCTTGGGTTGAGTTGTAATATAAATTTTACAATCTGCTAGATATAAACAAAGAAAATCTTAACATGAATGGCATGCACAGATAAAAACGCGGATTAAAGTCAGTCAGAGGTTGGGTTTTGAAACTTGACCAGATCTATTTAGTTTTTTCTTACATAGCTTCCTACAATTATTTAATGCAACTGTGGGTACATTTCTTTTTAACCAGCCTTAATCACTACAACCCTAATAGTATGATTAGTTTCGGAAAGTCTTGACGAAAAATAAGGCTCGGTGAAAAAAAATAAGACTAATTATTTAGATTTTCATCCTAAATTTATTTGAGTTAAGTCGTTGTAACCTTACTGCCTGTTCAAATACCAAGGTGTGTTGTAAATATCAGCTAAAGTTTGCACGTTTTAGGTATTTTTGTGAAAAATCTATAACTAAATAAAATTGTTTTAAAGAAATCTCAATCATTGTTTGTTTTTTTACTTTGGGAACATTGTTATCGTCTATAATTTAATCGACCAGAGTAAATTATATGTAGATACAAGTTTTCAAGGATTATTTTTTATGAAGCATTATAAGACATAATTACATTAGTATTAAGGCTAACAATTATAGATGTTTCAAAGAGATAAATTCACGTTATTCTAGTCCTACATCTTCATACCACATACAATCTATGTTGTAAACAAAGTTAGAGTATATTTAATAATTACAAACTGTTACGACTACGTTCCCCCTCTCAACCCCCCAAATCTCGTTGTATGGAGCCTTCCACTATTTGCTGACCACCGGCAAACAAAGTACCAAAACACAATGTATGTAATTACATTTTTACCAAAATAAAAAAAAAGTTGTTCGCAAAATGAAAATCACAATACGCGAGAATACTGCTTCATTTATAAAATAAAACATTCATAAAGCATTTCAAAGAGATGCAAACTACATGGAAGGTAAATTACTGCTTCACGAAATGGCGTAACTTATGAAAAGTAAAATTATGCAAATAATATTTTTGTCTAATTATTAGTTAAATTAGCTCTTTCCATCATTACCACTTTTATAATCAATTTATTTTTTACCTTGATTCAATTTATTCTCTTTTTTCCACAGCTGAACCCACTTCCTACTATCCAACTGTAAATTCCCTTCCCTCTTATCCCTATTTCATCAAAGAGTAATAAAGGTGTATCAAATTAAATCCCAATTTTTCATTTTAAGGGCATTTTTGAAAATACTAACATATTTTTAAAGGTAAACATTAATAACATTTTACTATACTAGTGTTATTTTATAGGTATCTACAATCTATATCAAAAGCAACAGCTGAAGATCCCATGACTTGACGTATGAACACGTGTAGATAAATTAGAAACGTTGCAGGTGTTTAGAAATCCCAGATTATTATTAGAGTGGTTTGATATATTCTAAGATTGTTTTCGCTAAAGTGTATACGATAGTTCGAACAAGTTAAAATGCTTATATTTTATGTTTAAATTTGTTTAAAAAATGTGTGATAACATATATAAAAACCACTAAAACAATAACACATTATTTATCAAAACAAGAATTTAGTTAATAGGTGAAGTCTAGAGCTATTTTTCTATCCCTTTGCTATTATTTCAGAAGTTCAAGTTTTTGCCTAAAGCGTCGTTAAAAAAACTATTTACTAAAAATTTGAATCTTTAATTGGTCATAAACCTGCTGATAAGTGTAGCCTAAGTTTTGATTAAAGCTACATTAAAAATATCAATCAACTTAAGCAATCGTGGATTTATAAAGGTAGGCAATGTGTATCAGAGCTTTCCTTATAGCACCCTTAAAGCAGATCTTATAGCTTTCTTAGGTGTTAGATAAAGCCCTAACTTTGAAAATCGAACTGTACTAGTGTTTAAAGTACATTCTACGTCACCAAAAATTGGTGTTACATAATGGGACATGGGTTTAAATGAAGTACCTCTTTTACTGAGTACTGTATTATCTTGACGCTTTTATGAACGTAGAAAAAATAAATGTAAAATAGTCCAATTATACATAGATTCCTCAGGTTTATCTTATTATTGCTTAATCTGATAACAACATGTTCAAAATCACAGTCGCGTATGGACACATGAAAGGAGATCTAGTAAACTCTAACTTTCAAATAATTCCCATTAAATGGAGGTTTATCTGTACACTACCATTCTACAAGTAATTATTTCACTATAATAACTGGTTGTCATTCTTTAATTTTAGATTCGTAACTACTGTGATTAAGTATTCGCTATTAATTACAACACATATTATAACGAATATAGCACCCAAAATGTAACACCACCTTTCAAAAGCCACATATCCCCAACGCATAGATGCATTCAATAGATCTCGTGGCTATTACAAATATGAAAAAGAGAATAATGTGTCATAGACTTACTGAATGCAAGTGAAACAAATATTCATATACGTACAGTAGAATCCCAACTATCAAGACATAGGTTTTCCTGATTCTTAATATGGCAGCGGTTTTAGTTAACTTCGGTCAAAATAATTGTTTAGTAAGTTTATCTCAAATTTTCAGAGTTTTATGTATCGTATGTAATTCTTTTTAAAAAGCTAGAAGATTTATTTTTAAGTTGTTTTAAATAATAAAATACGTCTATAATTTGTTTTATGATTGGTTGTAACTATGTACAGTGTATACTAGTGTATATATATATATTAAGGGTGATGTGTGTACTTCAGGCATTATATAAAATTCCCAGGTTTTCTATATAATTCCTAAGTGAATTTAGAAAAATATGAAACAAATTAGTTTTTCTGTTTTATTTCATACTTTTCGTAGGACATTTATAGAATAACCAGTATTTATATATTACCGAGAACAATAGCCAACCTAACCTAAACTTACCTTGCGTAACTACATTATTCTAAAATAACCTTAATCTTAAATCCTAAAAATTAAGTTAACTTGCAAGAAAACGGCGCAAGACTTACATAAAACTGGATAAAAGAATTGATAACCTATTTCAGGACTTCAAAAAGACAAAGAACTTGAAAATAATTATTAAATACAACAGAAAAACTCAATTATTTCATACTTTGCCAAAACCACTCTGGCATCATATAGAAAGCCTAAGCATTTTATATAAAGCCTGTATTTCACACATTTCCAGTGACATATGAATTATATTATACATTTTTGTACCATATTTTCAACAAAGTCTTTGAGTGTATTTTTTTTTTCTGTTTTATAGATCAATTATACATATTTTAAACTATACGGACTAACCAAGGATATAATATTATTCTTTTATATTCTTAAAATCCTAGAAAATCCTTGAGGGAAGGAAAAAATATCCTGAATCATTTCTAAGATGAGTAGCATCTTTTCTGGTTTATCAACTCAATATAATCAGGAGCAGATGAT
Source organism: Timema poppense (assembly GCA_902141375.1). Lineage (NCBI taxonomy): Eukaryota > Metazoa > Arthropoda > Insecta > Phasmatodea > Timematidae > Timema > Timema poppense. The sequence goes on from CABFOV010004110.1 coordinate 19,058, forward strand.
CTGAGCAAATATTTTAGATATTTTAATAGTTTATTACAGAAAAATATATAGAAATAAAATTTTTATTTTCCATTTTTCTTCTTCTAACATTTCAGACCTCGATATCTTTGAGTGTAACGTGTAATTACGAGTAAATTTCTTTAGTAAGTTTTTACCGTGGTCTCTTTTCACAACGTACCATTATCCATCAGAACAATGGATATTATAGCTATGCTATTAGTGTAGGGCTGAGGGTGATATAATTTATAATGAATTTACTCGCATTTAAATAAATAAAATGTGGGGAGTTACTTTTAAAGAACTCAATATGCCCCTGGTTGGAGTTCTTACCTCAAACTCTTAGTCACTGGAATCCCAGATTAGAATGTATATGACATTTAGTCCGTGTGTTCTTCTAATGCGGGTGGACTTTGTATTAGACACAAATAAAAACTAATTTCCCGCATGGCATTAAACCTAACCATATTCCCTCTACTATTGAGACATAGTGGGACATAGACAGGCTTGTAAAACTTGCGGGACGATCGATGTGCAGCCCCCGGGATTTGGATGAACCAATATGTAATGTGGACCAATTGTTCCTTCTATAAATATCGTATAAATACAGTATTAGGGAACTTTATTAAGTGTCAGAATTTTGTATCACTTCATCTTACCACCTGTTAAATAACACGCATATATGATAATTACTCAAACGACATAAGTATGAGGAAATAAGCATTTTGACGTAATCTACCCGCTTTTGCGTGGATGGAGAGGGGGGGTCTTTAAGGGAAAACCATTCCTAATAGACCCAATCGGTATTCAAACACTGATCTCTCCGTCTTAGGCAATCCATTCTAGCACGAGAGTAACGCCTTCGACCAATCGGCCACTGAAGCAGGTCTTGTCACAATTGATTTCACTATATTTATAATATTTAATAGATAAACAATTTATTGAAGAATGCCTGATCAAAGCTATAAATATTTCTGTGTAGTAATAAGGGGATGAGTCTAAAAATTTTATTCAATGGAAATGTTATTTTTGTAATAAAAATATATTAATTTGGAATCGTACTTAATATTATTAAAAGGTTGCATTATAACTCTCTCATCCCCTCAGAGAGAGAAGTATTATGATCGTCAAAAGAATCTAACTACAGATTTTGATAAATGTTGACGTTTCATGACCATTTGAAACCGAAATGGGGTTTTCGTGATGCCGTCAGTCTGTCTGTCTATCTGTATCCCGGCCTAGCGCTTAAACCATTTTACCAATTCGGTTAAATATTTCTATCTATGGTTTTCATAAATTTCCACCAAGTAATTTTTGGCATTATGTAATTATCTAACTGTAAACTTAAAGTTTATGGAAGTGAAGAAATATAAAAATTCGTATTTCTCAAAACCCGCTTTAACGATTTTGATTAAACCTTGTATCTAGGCATTGTTTAATATTAAAAACAAAATCGAAACTTTCATTTTCTCATGCAAATTAATTAAAAGAGTACTTCACATAAGTAGACATTTCTTTTTTTTATCATATCATATTAACAATGACAAGCAATAACTTAGAGTTGTAAAGTTGTAGTACTATTAAAAATAAAAATATTTAATCTAGTTATTTTTATGAAACCAATATTTTCTTAACTATAGAAAATATATGAACTGGTCTTTACAGCTATTTGAAAACTGAAATTGATGGTTAGACTCTTTGGTGTACAGAGAGATTCATTCCCCTGTTCTTAATGTTTCTATAATAGTGAATTTTTTTCATTTATGCTATTTGTTGGAGTGTTTCTGGAACAGTGTATATTATTTCATTTCACATATCCTACGAGTTTTTATATAATTTTCTATTTCAAGATAAATATATGGTACTACATAACCAGTCTAACATTTTATATTGTGTATTATAATGTCATAGATATTTTTTTAAACATTGATTTTCAGTAAACTGATCATAATTAGGCTTTAATTATAAAAACCAACTATCATCATATTAATCACAATAAAAACTCTTTATTTATAAACTTTAATGAAACCTATTTATTTAAATATTTTTAACCTATTTAAAATTTTCGAAAATATATTATTTGTAAGCCACCCTAAAACTATCTGTAATTTGTAAAATTAAAACATATTTTTATTTATCATGGAAAACTACTCCAATATACTCATTTTGAACACAATCTGTGAGCCAATTTTAATAAAGATCATATTTTCCATGATTTGTCGTAAGTAAACTACCCTTAAATTAATCTATTTATAAAAATAAACATAATTCATTATTATAGAAAATAGTACTCAGATATTCATTTTGAACAAGACTGGTATGGATATTTTCAAAAATATTCAAAAATTACAAAAATAAATTTTCTGTCAGCTACTATGCCAAAAACAATGTACACAGTGTTATTTGGGAAATACCAGTCTTAAAATACACATTCCTAAACTAGTTTAAATTTTGTTTTAATTATTCTACAGCAAACTACAATTAAACAAATATTTGCTCCAAACACCGATTAACAGCATCAAACAATTCAAGTCGACCCATTTGTAACCAAATCATTAGAAACATTTTAAAATTATCTAACATTTTTAAGAAATCCTTGTTTTTTACAAAGAATCCTTAAACGAGTTTTTACTCAAAAAACATATTTAACGTGGATTTTTTTTATAACAAACACTCCCGATCTACTTATTTGAAACAAAATCGTTAGGGTAATTATAAAATACTCTAAAGTTTTTGAAAAATCAGTAAACTAACGACCCATACTTGAGTTTTTAAACCAAAAACCCGTATTAAATGTTATTTTTAATGTCAAACACTCCCAATAGTTTAATTTTGAACCAAAACTTTGGAGCAATTTTTAGAATATGTCAAGTGTTCATCTGTAAGTTACCGATTAATGAGATTTTACCCAAAATATAAGAAAACAGTTTTTTATATATCATTGTGTCATACTACACTCTAGGACTATACACTTATGTCCTGATTACACTAATGTCTTAAACAGTAATAAGGTTCAATTTAGAGAAGGTGTATTCGTATTTGCGAGTAAGGAGAATGGAAAACCATATAGTAAAATTCACCTTCAGTACACCCGACTGGGATTGCCATATTTGGCAGTCTAGTCTGTTACGAGCTTAGCGCCTTAAACCATATGACCACGCAGGCGGGTTATACAGCGATATTTGTCATGTCAGACATTCCTAAATTACTCATTTAAAACAAAATCACCACAGCTATTAGGTAAATATTTCAAGTTTTTGAAAAATCAGTAACTAATAAACTACTCATAAATGAATTTTTAGCCCTAAAATAAGTAAATGGTTTTAATTATCATGACAAACACTCCCAAGATACCTATTTGGAGCAACATCTTTGTCATTTTAAAAATATTTCAATATTTGGAAAGATCGGTTGTCTATTAGATACTCATGGATGAGATTTTACCCCAAAAGTCGTTATACAAACTTATTTGTCATGCCACACAATTTCCAGATAACAATTTTGAACAAAATCATTTTATCTGTTTTCAAAATATTCAAAATTTTCAAAAAAGTCGTTATACCAACTTATTTGTCATGCCACACAATTTCCAGATAACAATTTTGAACAAAATCATTTGATCTGTTTTCAAAATATTCAAAATTTTCAAAAATTTCCCTACAATATACTATCCTTAAACGAATTTAACACCAAAAGCTAATTATACAGTGATATTTATCATGTCAAACATATCCTTGATATGAATTTTAGTCAAATTCTTTAAAACCATTTTCGAAAAATTTCGAATAAAAAAATCATCAATACACTAGCTCAAGGTAAACAAATGTTGTGCTATACCCCTATGATATACAAATATCAAGTTTTAATCAAATTTGTAAAAGCATTTTGGACCCGCGGCCAGGGACAGACAGACATGGTAACACACTTTTTGGTTTTGGTCTACATAAGCTTGAGATCAATTTTTTTTTTCACAAAAACGATACTTTCCCTTGATATTATGAAGTAAAATAAATAATACGGTGCATCGAACAGACCTTTTCTCTCTTTTATCTTAAAATAGATATTTTCTAAAAGCTCGTAAGATTTGTGTAACGACATAATAAGTCTATCTATGCATTGCTGTAGAAACATTACACCAAATATCATAAATGAAATAACATACACTGTTACTAGGAACAGTTACAGAAAAATTGATAAACGAGAAACATCTCTGTCCACCAATGAGCATATCCATCAAATTAATTTTTAAATACCTAAATTAAAAAAATATATAGATTAGCTCATAGCTTGAAAACTATTGGTATTATACAATTATATTTCAAATAAAAGATTTTTATCTTTAATAGTACTACAATTTTACAATGATGAATTCTTTCAAGTCTCAAATAGTTGCGGACAAATGATGATGAAAATTGGAAAATTTCTCACAAGTACACTCAAAATAATTTTCATGGAAAATGAGAATTTCCATGTTGTTTATAATTATATAAAGTGTATGGATATAAAATGTATACAAATTGTAAAAGCAAATTTTGATAAAATCAATGTCTTCTCTTTTTGCCCTTCTATAAGCTACTCCTAAGTTTCGGTTTGATATATAATTCCAAAAACCTCTCGGGGGACTAAAATACCAAGTTTTAGCCCAATCTATAAAATAGTTTCGACTCTAGCCAGACAGACAGCATTGCGAAAACCCCTTTTTTTGTTTCAGGTCGTCATGAAACGTCTACATTTATCGAAATATTTGCTCGAATTTTTTGACGATCAGAATACTTTCTCTCCGAGGTGTCAAGAGAAAGTAAAAAGAGAAGGTCTGTGTGGTGCTCCGTATAATTTATTTTAATGCGGCTTCCTCTATATTGTTAAATGTCGATGTGATTCTTTTGATCAAAAGAGTTTGACACCTCCGGTCTAACACAACAAAAGTCATTAGAAACCTCTGTTGGCGTGGAAAGAATTGCATTAGAGCCTCATCGACACATGTTACACATTGAAGGAAGCTCTATATTGCCTGGAGATCACAAAAAGTGCTTTCCTATGCATAAATGACTCCTGAAAACCATTAAAAAACATATTAAGAGATATTCGTTGAACTTCGACCATATCAAGAAATTAAGGAAGATAAAACGTTTTATGTAAACTATAAAAACATGTAAATAAGAAAAGTAAATTGAAACAGAAATTCTAGCTGACCAAAATATTGAATCAAAAAGGTTGGATAAAAATTATACCTTTAGATAACACACAGACGAGACGGAGCACCTTTAAGGAGAGAGAAGCATTTGTTTTTGTGTTAACTTGGAATATTTCTGGTAAGGTTTTTAGGAAGTCATGCTTTACCTCGGTAGGGAAAAAATAAATAATGTATTGTTTCATTTATGTTTTCATTCTTTCTTTTTGTTTTTTTGTAAATACGCGTTTTTGTATTGCGTAGTGCTTTGCCTGTCACCACCCTACCGGGCTATCCACGTGTTTACACTAGAAATGTGGAACTATAGGATGAAGTGTATGGTATTTATGTGGTGAGAGAGTGAAGAACCATTTAATAATAGTCTCATAAGTGAGGCCCAGATTCTTCAATAACTGGGTTGTCAATCAGCTTGATCCTAGTTCAACAAAAGTTTGGGTTGTAACAATGTTAATTAGGGATACAAATCTCCGAACAAACAAACAAAAATTTTAAAAAGTGCTGTATTTTTTAAAAAATTGAATTTTTTTTTAGCACCTCGTCTTATTGCGTGCTCAGGCTATGCACATATGTTCAAATTGGGCTAATGAGTTATGGATGAGGAAGGTCAAATTTAGAGTAATTGTACTTTAATTTTCCTGGAGGAAAAGGTTCAAAACATTTTTGAAACAAAAACTCAGTACACCTGACCAGGATTCAAACCACTACCAATTTGTCATCAGCAGTGTAGTTTAACACGAAAGCGACGTCTTAGACATTGTGAAACCTAAGCAAGTGAGAATCTGGTTGTTAAGTGACCTGAATATATTGTCCTATTTAAGGTTAACTATGATATAGATATATTTAGAATTGTCCTTCTGCCTGCTAATTTAAATTTTCTGCTATGCCTAAAAGTGATTTTTTTTTCTGTTAAGGGCCCCCTTGTATATTTCCTGTTTCCCAAAGATCCAACTAAAAATTAATTATTTAGCTCTTAATATTTATTTGGAGGGGTCTCTTAATTTTTTACCCATTTCATTCTATGAAATTTCATATTTTAAGATTCATTGGGTTATTTGGTGTTGGCTCTACCTATCAACTAAATTTTAATTTTCTATTAGTATTTACAATATTTAAGCTCTCTTACACTCTTTTCTCCAAATCACTTTTAGAAAATTCATATTTCAAGATTTATTAGTGTATTTTGAGTTATCTTTTTACTTGTCTGACTGGTTTTAATATCTTGCCTAATTTAATTTTTTCTAACCATAGCCACCCCCTCTCATTTCTTAGTTCCCCATTTTGAGATTTAACGTCAATTTAAGATTTTTTTGATTTTATGGCCAAATTTCAGCTTTCCAGATCATCTATCAATTTTTCTTTTGAAAAACTCAATGTTTCAACCCCAGTTTCAGCCGCTTGGGAGTTAAATTTCACAAAACTTCTGAAAGGAATCTCCCTGCCAAATTTCAAGATTTCAGGTTCAGGGGGTTTAGAGATACAGTGATAGACAATAAATCACACACACTCAAAGTGCTCATAAAAATCAAATAAAATATTTTTATTAATGTTGTAGCCATTTGGGATACTTGAAAATAAAGAAGTCCTAATTAAAGATGAATCTAGATCAATGGTTCCCAAACTTTTTTGCTCTTGAATCCCTTTTGTCTTTGCACGATATCCACGGATCATAACATTCTTGTTTGATAAAATACAGTGTGTCTGGATAATTACCACCCAAAATTTAAAAGTATATTAATATATATTATATTTCTAGAATGACAAAAAAACCATACATGGAATAGTAAGCTATACTAAGTAGACATTCAATATTACTTTACAGGTAACTAGTGAGAATAATGGTGTTATTTCTCCGTCCCACAAAGTCTTTTAAAGTTGGGAGAGATTGTAGGCAGCTGAATTCTCATGTTGGGTACAATGTCCAGTCTGCAACGATATTTAGATTTTGTTGCTGAATACCTTGAAAATCCAGCTTCGCACAGATAAGTTATTGGAAACTGAAGACGTTTAAGCACTGCACATTAAGACACTTGTGAATATTCTTGAAGAATACTACACCAGAATTCAACCAGAAGCACTTCACTGAATTTCTGTTACAAACCAATATCAGATGTAATATCTATAATATCTATCAAACACTCTTAATTTTTAACAGACAGTGTATCCAGTTTCTCTGAATAACATTATGGATTTCGTACCCAGTCATCATCATCTCTAGAAGATGGAAAGTATTTCTTAAACGCTAATTACAATACATTTAAATGTTGGTGTTATTATGATACTATGAATCGTTTCTTCTAGGCTAGATTATGTTTCTATCAAGAAGTAATTCAAAGTTTGAAAGCATTCATACTGATTTTTTTTTTCAACACATCTCTTCCAAAATTCAAGTTTATAATCAAAAGACGCTATTCTGTCCCTTGTTGTAAATGCCGAAACACTCTTCCCTTGACATGACATATTTGGTTCATTAATTCCTGTAAAAATATCCGCTAAATAAGCCAATTTCTGAAGCCAAGAGGTATTCATCAAACCGGGAGAAAGCTCAAATGGGTGAGTAACAAAAAAAAAAATTAGAGCAAATTTCAAAAACTCTAATAAGAACCTTTCCCCTGGACAACAATCTTATTTCTGTGTGAAGTAGCAGAGCTGTGTGTTCGCTTCCCATTTCTTAGAAAAGTAATTTAAACATTCTGACATAGAGTGGTCTTGATTTAATGTGGTTTACTATCTTTACAGCATCATCCAAAACTGTTTTTAGGTCTCTTTTCACAGTTTTGGCGACAAGAGCTTGTTGATAGAGCCCGCAGTGACTATTTGGACAAGATGGCTCCAACTCTTTGATAGATGCCACGACCCCTGCAGTTTTAAATTGTAATTGCTCTGGCTACATCAGTACACACATCAACACACTTTTACCAACATATATCGTGTTCTTTCATGTAACTATTAATTACTTTAAAAATTTCTTCTCTAGCCGTAAAACTTTTAAGGGATTTACATATCAACAAATCCTCCTCGATTTTGTTCTGAAACAAGTAAAGTACAAATACAAGTACTACTGCTATCCCTGACAAGTCTGTTGATTCGTCAAGTTGTAACGAAAAGGCCAAACTACATTTAAGTCGCGACGCCAATTATTTTTATATATCTGTTGAAAGATATTGAATGTGACGTTTAACATTATTATTATATAACGGAAATTGTTTAAAGTTTCTTTTTTGATTACTCAACAAGCCCACAAGATACCATTCCAATCGCACAAAGCTTAATTAGGGCTTCAGAGAGTGTATGGGCTTCACCTGCAAGTGCAACACGGTAACTCATTCTGTAGGAGGCCTCAGTAACGTTTTGATTGTCAGCATGGGTGTACGGTGAATATTATTTGTGGGCGGGGGGGGGGGGG
>CABFOV010004110.1:37645-56331 GCA_902141375.1 Timema poppense
ACAGGTAAGAAATAATTTAAGGACTTAAGGCTTTCTCTAAATCTGGCCTTAGGTAAACTATTCAGCAGTCATGTGAGGAGGTATAGTATACCACGTAGGCTGAGCCAGTATGTTGCTACCTTAATATATCGACGGAGTGTACATTCTCCGGATTGTTGACTTGTTGGCAAATGCGCAAGTTGGCGTGTAGTTCATAAGCGACGCTATTTCCCTCCACACAATGTAATATCTGCAACTGCAACGTGAAAGCTTATTAATTTATGAATAACAGTTGTACCGCCAAATGAAACACATAGGCCCTACTGCTTTAGTAGTTGCACAGGAACAATGTACACTTTGGGCGGCATTGAAAGTGGAAACATTTAGATCTTACACACAATATATCGAGCTTAATTTTGATATGGATTATGCGTCCCTCACAAAGATAATCCAAATTTAATATGTTTAACAAAGGGTCATGTGAGCTTTGTAAGTGCGATAAAATAGAGGAAACACCTTCGTGAAATTGCATGTGCGGAGTACAGTTTCCACAAAAGAGACATTATAGTAGTGTTACTGGAGTAGGACTATGACGATCTATGACACCATCATTAAGAATTTAGGAGCAAATTGATGCCAAAACTAATGGCAGCACCTGCGCTACCCCCACTTCAACCAGCGTCACCCCCCATCCGCACCCCAGCTTCCCATCACCCCATAACCCCAAACAGCGTCAGTATCACCTCACCAACGTGACTTCCAAATCCATCACCCCCACTCCAGCATCATCCCCACCAACCCAGTCTGTCACCTACCAATCACCACACCACCTACCCCCACCCCAACAACGCCCCCACCTTACCATCATTCTCACAACCCAACCTGTATCCCAACAATCCCCACCATCCCCATCCTCACCCCAAAATCGCCCCCATTTCAAACTCGTGCATCACACCACCATCACCACACCCCATAGCCCCCACCAGCGTCAGTCTCACCTCACCAACGTGACTTCCAAATCCATCACCCCCACTTCAGCATCATCCCCACCAACCCAGCCTGTTACCTACCATTCACCACAACACCAACCCCCACCGTACCATCATTCCCACAACCTCAACCTCTATCCCAAAAATCCCCACCATCCCCATCCTCACCCCAAAGTCTCCCCCATCCCAACCATCCCCATTCTCACCCCAAAGTCGCCCCCATCCCCACCATCCCCATCCGCACCCCAGCTTCCCATCACCCCATAACCCCAAACAGCGTCAGTATCACCTCACCAACGTGACTTCCAAATCCATCACCCCCACTCTAGCATCATCCCCACCAACCCAGCCTGTTACCTACCATTCAACACAACACCAACCCCCACCGTAGCATCATTCCCACAACCCCAACCTCTATCCCAAAAATCCCCACCATCCCCATCCTCACCCCAAAGTCTCCCCCATCCCAACCATCCCCATTCTCACCCCAAAGTCGCCCCCATCCCAACCAACGTCATCCCACCCCTACCCGTGCATCACACCACTTTAACCCCACCCCAACCTTTTCGCCACACCCCATAGCCCCCACCAGCTTCATCCTACCTCTCCAACGTCACTTCCAAGCCCATTAGCCCTATAACTTCAGCCTATGTCCCTCCAATCCCCACCCCAACGTCACCCCCACCCTAAACAGTGTCAAACTCACCCCCCAATGTATCCTTCATCCCATTAGCCTCAATCCCACCCCTGCGCCATCGTTGAGCCAAGAACAGAATAAGCCGCCTACCTTTTTGTTCTCATCTAACGAGGAGTCCTCTGATGAAGAACCAGTGCTTGCCAGTAAACTTGATGCTCTTGTAGTAAATAAAATACTTATAATGCTTAGCACCACGTCTTAATACCCGTTCAGGATTTACGTTTAAATACTAATTACGTTAATGGGTTAGAAATTGGGAAGATTAAATTTTGAATAAGTGCACCCACATCTGCGTGGAGGGAGAGTGGAAAAACATCTAATAAAACCCACCCCCAGTTCACCTGAGCGAGATTTGAACCTCAAACTCCACGTTCTCGGCAGTCTAACTCAACACAAATTCAGTGCGTTATCCAACCACGCAACCAAGGTGGGTTGTAAATAAAACATTACTGATTTTTATTACACAAGTATCTGTTATTTGATACACGTACATGTCATGTATGGTGCTGCTGTGTATACACATGTTTCTGTTGTTAATACAATTGTTGCTTTTCCAACCATTGAATGTTTTCATTTTCTAATAATAATAATGTGAATCAAAAATATAAAGGCAAGAAAAGATTGCTATTATTATAATTGAAACCCCTGCACTAGATAATAAACCAAGCATTTCGGTACAGAGGATTGAATAAGGGCTACAATCTAAGGCAAGAAATTTTATACCAATATGCTAGACAAGTTTCTTGTCATCTCAAAATTGTGACTTAAAGCGTTTACTATATTTAAAAATGAATACATTCAACATGTTCATGCCATTTTTCTAAACTCTGATTTTTTATTAAATCATGTTTATAGATGTTTAGTAATAGTAGATCCGCTGACCAGACTGATTGTGCATTTTATGGTAAAAGTATAAAATTTCTACCATAGTTAGCATATACCTACGTGATTATATTTAGATGAGGAGCGAAGTCAGATTTGACCTCTGAGGACAGTGAAAGGTCAAATCCATTATGGCCACTACTACACCGGGCCTAATGTTTAAATATGGTAAACTTAGGAAGCATATAGTGTAGAAAGGCATGTAAGGTGTCGTTTACAAATAATTTAGGAATGCCTATTCATTTGGTGACACCTTAGAGGTCCTTTGATAGTGATAATTTGTAAATTTCTAGAATTTAGTGAATTATTATCGTATATTCCAGAATCATTAGATAACAAATGTATATACACAATTCTGTATGTATATGGTGGCTATGTTTGTTTTTGTTATTCATAATTCTCTCTTCTGTATTAATGATAAGGTTCTGATTTACTCACTAACATATAGAAGTAATATATTCTGATGGACCCTACCCAACCCTCTACATCCAAGTGATCCAAACCATTCCCAAGAACTAAATGGAAAATCCGTGTCTCTTGCCAAGAAGTAACATATGAATCATTAGTGTGTCCACTCAGATCAACTAAACAGCCCGTTGGTAGTGGCTATACATCCTTGGGGGAAGACCTCCATTTCCAGACACTTCAGCATAAGTCAATGGACCTGAAACTGGAAATATTGGATAACGGGAATGTCATAGAATTCACTTTTAAGGCACACAAGACTTAGTGACACAAGAAATGCTGGCTGAAGTTTAACCAAAAGGCGTTTGAGGAGCAAAGTTATAGGGAATTAACTACAGGTCAACCATGTCAACCAAAAACCTCTAATGTGCACAGGCGATTTGCTCACAGCTATTCATAGTCCACAGAGCTTACTTGACTTTCCTGCAATGGTCCTGCTGGCTCTTCAGACCTACCTGAATTATGAACGTACAAGATGGACGCAAATATTCGTAGGTGTGCCCTTTAACAGGAGGACACCACTTTTTTGGCCAAGCTTTCAGAAGGCGATATGATGGCCATTGAGCTGAAGTACCATCTATACTGTCTGAGTTCAATGTAAAATAGATCCAGATAGGCTGCACCCAAAAGCAATGATGGAGATGATTCTTTCCGTTATGGTGTAGCCTTTGCTGAGCTAGTAGCATTCCTGGAGGACATGAATAGTGATGAGAACACCACTCCTGTCTTCAGATTGGTAGATACCCCTCAGATGCACAAGGAGAGACTGGAGCAGCTAAGTCTATCTACCGATAAACATATTGCTCACACAACCAGACTAAAGAACAGATTGCTTTCTGCGATTCCTGATCTGAGGACACATATACAGAGATGACACACACTCCTAACCTTTGAGAATTTCATTGGACCAGCACTTAAGATAGTCTGTTCTCATGACAGTAATGCCATGGATTTTAGCAGGGAACAAGGAACTGTATGCAGCATATGGAAGTAGAGTCCTTTGCTTTCCTGTTGAGTCAAACTTTGCCTGCTTAGTCTCATGTTCGCAAGAAGAAGGCAGATATTCGTATTTTTTTGCATTTGGCAGATGCTGTGTAAAAAGGGTGTAAGAAGTTTACGGTACGTACCGTTGACACTTATGTAGTAGTACTGGCTTTGGGTTCATTCATAAAATTAATAAAATTACCTCCATATGAGTTGTGGATTACCTTTGGTGTCATTTCAAGCTTTCAGTGTATAGCTATTCACGAAATGTTTTCCACAATGACCTCGGCTTGGTGTCGTACTCTGCCAGTCTTTCACGTCTTCACCGGGTGTGATATTGTTTCCACACTCACTGGTAGAGTAAAGACTGCCTAGGATACTTGAAAGGGTTTCTTAGAGGTGAATGATTCTCTCCAAGAAATCCTATTCATGCCAAGTGAGATTAATCAGGAGGCAATGTTATTGCTGGAGCGATTTGCTGTATTGATATAAGACCAAACCAATAAATCTGGGAAGCCGATCTTCACACAGAAGTCTAGAGGAGTAGAAAACGTTTCTCCAACCCAGGCAGCACATCAAGCGCGCTTGCTACCAGGCCAACTGTTGAAACCAGGCATTGGTCATGGATCCAGATCTGACTGGGGCTGGACAAAGGATACAAATGGGTGGCAGCGACTTTGGACCACTATCCCTGAAGCATCAGATTCGTGCCGTGAATTGATTCACTGTGGCTGTCCACATCTAAATTTTAGCATTATGGTTTTTACCAACCATCGTAAAATTTTCATGATTTTATCATAAAATAAACAATTTTTATGATATGCTTACTTAAGCCGCTACACTATAAGAAGAAAACAACTATGTATAAAAAGGAAACAGTTATTTTAAAAAACTGGTAGTGAGAGAATGTATTGTGTAGATAAATTTTGATAAGCCAGAACAATCTATTAATGATGTATTACAATGAAAGATAGATCACTATTAAAAATGTGAAATCATATTATACTAGAACATAAAAATGAAAGCTTGCCTATGTGTTTGTTTTTTGACCAATATCGCCAGAATCGGATTTACACTATAGGCTCACTAGGTACGGGCCTAGGGGTGGTGGATTTAGGGGGTGGCACATTTTGGGTAAAAAATTTTTTATAGTTACGTTTATGGCGTGTACATGCTCGATTTTCTTTCGGAGAAATCTTTTCCCAAATATTAACTTCCGCCCCTGCCCCTCTACCACATCTCTTTCCTCCAAAACATCCTAAAACCCTTTAAACAAATCGAAGAGAGGGGGGGGACGTATATTATAATTGTACCCAGGGGCACAACATTTTTTAATCCGCCACTGAATCACTCCCAAATCACTGTAACGATTGAGCTTAGGACGTCTTTGTAACAAATAGGTAATATTTTTCAATTATAATCCAATATAGTTAATTGGTTTTTTCAAACATTCTACCTTAAGTCACGTGATCAATCGTCGCTTTCTTCTGTTTAATATTTTCATTATTACTTGATTGCCAAATACAAATAATAATAATAATTACAGAATACATTTCAATCTTAAATACAAAGAGAAATTATATTTTCTGTTGGTTTTTTGTATCATAGACAAATAAAACTTACACATAGATAACGCTCAACATCTCTATTTGATTTGATCTTACATTTATATAGATAAGGTATTCAAACTAGTAGAGTATTTTACCATTAAAAGGAAGACTAAACACTAGAGTAGACAAAGAAATCTAAATTAATACATCTCGAATAGTGTATGTATATATGTATAAATATATATCTGTCCAGAGAATTTTTAGTACTTCTGAATAAGATATAAAGTTAAAATTTTATTAAATTTGGAGGAACCACTCAAGAGGTGCACCAATTTTCCAAACTTGAAAATTGATCCCAAATAAATTTATAAAAAACTGTGGGTTTATTAAATTAATTTTATTTGTCGACATGTTTTTTTTGTATTTATAAAGCAAGGCGAACCTAGAATACAAATTCCAATATCAAATCCAAAGGAAAATATAAGATAAGATGTTTATTGTCTGGTTGATTTGTATTCATATTAGATAGCAGAAAGTGTTCCTATAATCAATGAAATTGTTATAGGTAACGCTAAACATATTTATTTAATTTGAGCTTACATCTACATAGCCTAGGTATGTATTCATATAAACCTATTAATACTGTAATTATACTACAGCTAACACTGCAGAATAACAAATGACACAACCTTTCAAAATAAATATATTGCTAGATTGTTGGTTTGTGTATATCTGATATGTTAATGTTATAGCTATAAAACTTAAAAGAAATTCACTAAAGATTAGTGTGTAATTGTCTTTTTCATATCTTATTTGAAGTACAAAATATATTATCAATACTATTATATTTTTTTGTTTCATGGTTGTGACGATAGAATGTTATGGTGCATTAGATAATATTTTTTTAGCACCGTGTCTTACTAACCTTTCGGGTTATATGTTAATAATAAATTAAAAAGTATTATATTATTTCATGTACCTTATTTGTAAACAAATGTGTTTTTATAACTTAGAAGAAATGTTCAACAAACATATATTATTTTAAAAATAAAATATGTTTATTTGTACCGTCCGGGACTTAGGTGGTTCGTAACATACATATATCAAAATAAAAAATAGCCAGAAGAGGGTAGTTTTGAAAAATGTAAATTTAATTAATCATAAGGCAGAAAAAGGTACACAATACATCTTAGAAACACTATCTTAATTAGCATGGTCTATAAACTTGACTGCGTCAAGTTACTTATTAGATTGCTGGGCAGAGACAAAAGTAACTTGGCGTGAAGCACCCATAAGCTGTATTATAACGGATTATAAAAACTAGTAGCAATCCGTCTGCTTGATACTTTAACATGGAACATTCTGCAGACAATTGTACCGGGAAAGTTCAAAGTTTGTGTTATCGGCTATTACCTTTTCTTAGGCTAGCACATGACCCATTGGTTTAATCCAGTAGGGTAACAATAACACAATTGTTGGGCACCCCAATAAAGAGGGCCAGCAAAGCAAATTAAACACAAAAAGTTAGATACTACGAACCGTGCCAGAAAGGCTGAAGCGGCCCACAAGTTGAACATCCAAGCTATGTAAAACATAAATCAAGCATGAAATATTAGATAACACGAGCCGTGCCAGAAAGACTGAAGCAGCCCACAAGTTGAACACCCAAGCGATGTACAACATAAATTAAACATGCCTAACTAGGCACCGCCCCAAGGCCCTGAACAATCAGCATTATCTCTTTCCCAGCTAGCCACCTCGAAGACTGCTAAATAGTCATACGGGTTAAGGTGTGGGACTCACTCCTATTGAAACTGCTGGTCTTAAGAACTCCACAGGAAAAATGTGAAGCACCAAACGACTTCACTTTATATACTACTAGTCAACTGTTTCCACCAAAAATAGTGTGGCTACACAGTTTAAGGTGTGGGATCCACTCCCTTTGAAACTGCTGGTCCAAGGACTCAGCAGGACACTCGCGTGAAGCGCGAAAGGATGTCATTATATATAACAAACTGCGACATACATTAAGTTAGATAATAGGCGAATCCTCTAAACTAATACTTCCTAAAAACGATGTGAGTCCAGCCATGGTACGGGCTATTCCTGATTCCTTTATTGATTTATCGAAGTCCAGGTTACTTTCTACTGTCCAGTCGGTCCCTTGGCGAGAACATCTTGATCGCCGCTGAATGTAGACTAAGTTTGTTAAGATACGACTGTCTAGTAGACGTTGAATAACAGCAATCATATCGTTGCAAAGAGAAGCATGGAGATTTATAGTGGTCGAAACGCAGTGCATGCTGGGGTGGATGAGAAAAGGGGGTGATTGACCATCTACGGGGTTCTGGAAGGTTGACTCCGCCTAGAGAGATGATTGAGTGCTGTCTTCAGATGCTCAAGAAACTCGGACCGGTCAAGTGCGATATAATTGAATGTCACGGTCAGCCCACCATTCTGACGGCCTCGCTTCTGATGGGGCCGGAGTCGATCCATGAAGTATCCAAGACGTTGGTGTGTAACACAGACATCTATGTATTACAAAACTTGTATGTAGATCAGGGAAGAATTATATGTGTGTTTATTTTACCCATGATTAGTTGCATCAAATTTTAGGGTCGATAAAGGGCTGAACTGGCTTAGCCCGTTATATATTTTGTTAATAGATGCACATAAACACAACTAAAGACTTTATATTACGCCATAAACTGTTTTCATTCCATCTGGTTTACCATGTTAATTTGTGAATAGAACGCAGCCGCTCTAGAAGCTCTTGTTGACAAACATTTTAAGTGAACCACAAACGCCGCTTCCATAGAATAAAAACATCCAAACCGTTATTTTCATAAGTAAGTGTTTCATTAGTATAAAAATGTTTACAATAAAAATATTACATAAAACAAACTGTTTGTTGTGAAAGTTTTGAATGTTAAAAGTGACGAAAACTTGATATCTTATCTTGCATATCGTGTTAGGGTTTGGTGAAAGGAGACATGAGATAAGATTTGGTAACTCTTTCTGTCACTTACCACTATTCCACTGGTGGATGTACTCGCCTTTCCTGAAACTCAATGCGCCTTTTACTCAGATACAACTTCTGTTTCACTCAGTTTTGTTATTACACACGGGCCTTAATCTACACTAACAGGTAGAAGTGGTTTTTTTATTCCCACGTTTTAATATCGGTTCAAGTTACACGTATATGTATAAGTTACACTAATGGGCTAGGGATGAGGAAAGTTGAATATAGACTAAATATGCCCGCATTTGCTTTGAGGAAAAGGAGAAAAACCATCCTCAGCACACTCAAATGGGATTCAATCATCGACTTCTTTGTCATCAACAGTTCATTCTATTGAGAGAGTGACGCATAAAATCGTAGATCATTCGAACACCTAAGCGGTTCAAATGAGCAATCTTCAACCTTAATGTATACTACGCTTGCACTGGAATATTACCATCTTTTTTTTGTATCGTTGAGTCTTACTACCCATTCAGTCTAAACGCATATATGATAATTAGCATAATGAGGTAGGGATGAGTAAATATGCATTTTTAGAGCTAGTCTACCCATATTTGCATAGAAGGAAAGTGTAATAATATTAAGGAAAAAACACCTACAGTACAAGCTATTGGGATTTGAAGTCCGATCTTTTAAGTCGTCAACAGGCCACTTTAGGACGAGATAAAGATGCTTTAGACCGTTCTGACAATAAAACGGATCATTTATTTAAGTCTTATCTTGACGGATAAGCCATGTAGTAACCTATAATGTGAACTCTTAGTGTAATACATCAAGTTGAGATCCGATATTTTTCAGGGTATATGAAGTCTCCTGTACATCCTCAATTTTCTAAATCTATCACAAATTAAATGTGGAATACAAAGAGCGCCTGTTGGTCTACAACTCGTATTTCTTCCCAGTTTAGCGGATCAGTATTTAACATTCAACCGGCGCTGACAAGTTTTTTGTCAGAGACTGCGGGCCACGTTTCTTGCTATGTATTTTATAATAGCTTTGAAAATAAATGGTTATTAATGATTTAATCTAAGAATGTAAATATAAGGAATGTAATTTTAATAAATTGTAACAGCTTTAACACGAAGAGAAAATGAAAAACATATATTGTGTTTGTAATGGTTATTGCCGAGACGGCACATAGTTAAGGCAATGAGGCGTATCTATATGATTACTTCAATTTCCACCATCTTGAATATATTTTAAAATTATGTTTGATGTATTATTAATAAATTTCAAAGCCATATTTTTGTAGGCCCTATGGTGGTTATCTTATTTTAGTGTAGCATTTTTATATACTCGAATTAAGAGCACTCAAATATGGTTGCTTTGACAAAATGTGTTGACATGAGTTTTGATCTCAGCTTCTTACCACCCAACCAGGAAATGTTGTGGCTGTAGCATCCTGTGTTTAAATTAGTAGGAAAGATATTTCAACCCATAGCGGAATTTTCTTTTAAGATATTGTGACTTATCATGCATGAATTATACCTTATAATATACTATTTTTGCCCGGCTTCGCTCTTATTAAACAATACATCAACACATTCGACAGCCTTGAAGATAATTCAACTTAGTCAAAAACAAAGTTTTTTGTGCATATGAATAAAATCACGAATAAACACGGAATCTTCCTCACTCTCCCTTCACCAGCTCATTTTCGCGCTTATATCTTATGTACACGCAGCATCAGCCTTGTCTTATGTTCACTGCTTACACCCGGGTTTTTTCGACAATAATTCACTCGCTGATGTGATAGCGTGATGGTATATATCTTCTCATGTCCCCTGAAAAACAAGGAGCACAACAGAAAATCCAATCCGTTGAGTAACTTTTGTGTTGACTGGAAACAAACAAATATACAGACATACAATGGAATGAACAGAAATAATTTAGGGCTTTATTAAATTATTACGGGCCTACAGATCAGCTACAATTAAGAAAGACTTAAAATGGTTTTTTTTTATATACACACAGAAGAAATTCATAGGATGGCATAAAAATAAATAATATAAGAATATCAAAGAATCAATAATTGGCAGATAAGATATTGTGTTTTCTTTTCCTATCTGGCGTTTCTCTTATCAAAGCCAACACTATTTTTATCTAGCTATCTTTGTGGACCAAATCACCCCTCTGTCTACTACTGTACATGGAATATAAAAAAACTCCTGTTTATAACTAAACTACATTATTTAAAGGGGAAAACTTTCAGACCTATCAATAATTGTAATTTGCTTTTTAAGAAACTTTTGGAAGTTTGGCTAACACCTTCAAGAGCTCATTCGTATACTGTAAAAGGGCTTGGGGCTTATAATAATAAAGTGTATATGTTAGTAAAAAGGGATGAAGGAATGAAAGATTAACTAGATGGTCACAGAAAGACAAAAAAGAAAAAGGTTCTGCTACCGATACGTCAAGCATGAGGCCTATTACGAAGGAGGCACTATAAAACTGGATAAGTCACAGGGAACTAAAAAATGAGGTTGACATATAAAAATAGAGTTGAGTAACCAAAGAAGAGTTAAAAAAAACATATATAAAAACATAAAAAAAGCTCAGTTAGCTTAACAGAGAGAATGTCAACAGAAATCTAAGGAGGTAGTTATACAACACGGTTGCCACACACACAACTGGAAAATTGAGGAGAAGCAGACACATTTTTTTCCTTAAAACAACAGGGAAAACTCAGGAATTTTCACAAAAGTATTTAGTACAGTTACTGTGAGCATTAAATAATAAGCTATTCTATATTAGAAAGGGTCAACCAAAGAACTAAGCGATTTTAGTAAATCCAATTATTTATTTTCCCACCATTATTAACCCTCATCCTAGCGCCCTGTCCTTTCTCACAAACATGTAAGTTGAATTGATGATGTGAGTAACTCCAAAATCAAGAACCTTAGAAAAATAAGACTGTATGCGTATTTAGGAACCTGAGAGTGTGTATCTCGTGTATTATTTAATTTAATTTTTAGATCTATTGCGTGACTGACGTAATATGATTATTCTCTATGAATATAATGTACAGTTTGATTTTAATAGGAAGCCCGTTATCTGAAAACTGAGAACTCATGTTGCCACAAGGGAATAAGTAAAAATATTACCATCGTATCCATACAACCAGCCTCGTATTTATATTAGTATCCGTTTATTACAGTATATAAAGGTCAAAATCCACTCGATCACTCACTCATCACCGTATTAACCCAAACCTTGGTCCAGAAAACTTAAAATTTTGATTCAAGGTTCCTTTTAAGCTCAACCCAAGATGTAAGACGGGCCTCTCCAAAATTTGACCTTCATGCCTTGAAAAGGGAGGTTAAAACTTTCAAAACTCCCTTATGTATCTTGTCAACCAATGGACATAATACCTTTAAATTTAAAATTAAGGATTCTTTCTAGAATTGGTTGATACCGTTTTAAAGGTTTTACCATTTACATCTCCTAAGAGAGTGTAGAGGATTATAGTATATGGATGGCCCCATATAATAAAAAAAATCCAAAATTGGAAAATTTTAAAATTGGGCTCTATGAAATGGAAGATTACAAATGAGTTAGAAAATTAAAATCTGGCACACAGTTATAAATACAGTTCTAGATAACAAAATAAATATTTAAGATGGAAATTTATAAGAGTGAGTTGTAGAAATGGGGTAGAGGTTGCTCAAAATTTCAAAAACTAAAAGAAATTTTGCAGGTAAGTACAAATACCTCTCCAAATAAATATTAGGGCCTGAAAATGTTTAATGTTTAATTGTGACTTTGGGAAACAATAGGGAAGGAGAGGGAGGAGAGGGATAACATATATTTTTTTTTAGCAATAGTAGAAAATTTTACTCTAGCAGAAAAGTAGGAGAATAACTCCATATTACCAAATTCATCTTAATTTTTTTTTAATTTTTAGGTGTGAAAGACCATTTAAATTTGACCGAAACGTAGAAAGGTTATTTATTTAACTAAATAAGAGTTAGATATCTACTATTTAGAAAGAGAGCCAGTGGAATTGGGGGTTTGAAAATTTTCAAAACTCTAATTATAAATTGTTTTTCAGTGTGGTAGATGATTGAAATATATCACGCTGATACTAACCACCCCAAACAACCTTTGAGGTATAATTCCTAGATTTAAAAATAAGTAAGCAGCGTTCCTGTAATATTCCCTTAAACTGTAATAAAAACCATTTTTAATGTGATTTAAAATGGATGTTTGACATGCGAGTCAATAGACCTCCCTAGATATCCAAATGACGTCTGAACACATCGAGTTTCAGAATTGAAGCTTTGTAGTATTTTAGAGATTTTGTAGTTTAGAATTGAAATCAGATAAGCACATACATAAACCATATTATAAGATAATCAAATAGATATTAAAGCTTCAAAATGGGAATATGGTAGATAGATAATTTGAGTGGAGAGATGAAGGTGTGGCTAGAGAGCTTGAAAACTTTCCAAAATTATGATAAAATCTTATTTTTGGTGTGGAATAGAATATAAATTTGCCAAGCTTGTAAATAGAACAACCACACATTAACCAAAAAATCTAGAAAGTTTGGAATTTAAAGATTGTATGTGGGAAATGATTATTAGAAAATAGGTATGGTCGATATCTCCTGCCCACCCTAATATGAGAGACTTGATTACTCTAGCAATATTATGATGAGTACTGGGTACGTAAATCAACATTATGTAACATCATTCACTCTTCAGTAGACTCATCAATTTTTTTTACAAATATCTTCCTAAACACCTTATTTTATAAAACACTATTTTTTTAGACGTGCAAGTTAAGAGACTACGTTTCACAACCATATAGAGCAACCAGTAAAATTAATGGTTTGTATATTCTGAGTTCTACATTCCTGGAAAGCAGTCGAGGTGTCAACAACCTACTAACAGGCATTTCTTGACTGTATTCTTTTCCTAATTTCCAATTTTATTGTGCTATTGCTAGTTAAAATAGTAGCCTAAACATTTAATCTCACTAACCCTGTCAAATGATGGGTTGTTCGTAGTAATCTCTAAATTATCTTACTCAATATGTATTCTCTGTGTGATAATATACTAAGTCTTATTAGCGTTCACTTCTAAAACTATTCCTTTATTAGCCTCTAGTAAAACAATATCTGCATTTCTTGAAACAGATTCCTTACTATCACCAAATAAAATTAACTTATCTGCCTATTCTAATAATTGTATTTTAACGTTTAGTATAAACCCTTCCCTACTCTATTGCATTACCATAATAGCACACTCTAAGGCTAGATTAAAAAGTAATGGGGTAAAGTGAATCTCCTTGTTTCAATCCATTATACTCGTATATTTCTAGAGTATCTGATCATTACCATCCAACCCAGACCCTTCCACGTGTATCAGTCAGACATACCTCAAATAGCTTGACAGATTTTTTGGGTATTCCAAACTTAATTAAAATTGCACATAATTTGTTTTTTTTTATCTTACTCTAAGGTATTATAAAATTATATGTATAATTTATATACTGTCATCTTGTATACCCAATTTTCTCTAGTATTTGCCAAGTAGTAAAACTCTGATTCGTGTTTGATATATTTTATCAAATTACTCACTGATTATCCCCAACTATTTATTCTGCATATGGCGTCAATCCCATCAAAATTATGCTTTATAATTTTATAGCGTGTTGTTAGGGGCTTAGCCACTGTAGTATCCAACCTTAGCAAATAATGAACCACTAATTGCTTGGACCTTAGAGCATCCAGCATTAGCAAACTATGAATCACTAATGGCTTAGCCCCTGAAAAATCCAACATTAGTAAATGACCCACTGGTAGATTAGCCCCTGAAACATCCAACATTGTCAGATTCTGAACCACTGGTAGCTTATCCCCTGGAACATACACTGTAGCAATTATTGCTACAAGGTATCTTAAATTGGGTTAGTCAATCAAAACATCACTTACCCAATATCACCAACCGGACGAGCGCGCGGAAAAGAACTAAACGTCCACACACAATAACAACATGGAAACATCTGAGAAAGCCAAGTCTAGTGCCGCATCTTGCCACTAGACACCACCACCCGTCGCAATAACATGGCCATGTAGAAAAGGATAGAAACTCCGAGGCCTGGCCAGAAGGCTTCCGAAGCTTCTAGAGTTTCTAGTACTGCGCACTTCCCCCTTTTCGTGTGTTTGAACTCAGTGATCCCCCACCCTTGTGTAATCCCGTCTCGAGTGTTCGATGAGTTTTGCACCATATAAAAGACCGTCCATGAAGAAAGAGACCACTCTTGGATTAGACTCGGACATTAGACGAAGCGTAGGATTCTTATACAATGTAAGGAGAAATTCTATTTCGGCACAAATATAAATATTGTAATCTTTCTAAATTCCCTTTTGATTTTTTTACGTGTAAATATTGTTTTTGATATCTTATATGAATCTTCGTTCGTTTTACTGAACATTAAGTTTAACTTCACTTATGTTACGTATGGATTGTAGGGAAATATGACTTTTCTTAAAAATAAAAAATTAATGTGGGGAAGTTTATTCTAATGTTAGTTTTGAGTTTTTTTACTGTTAGTTTTGAATTTTTTTTAATGTTAGTTAAATTGTGCGTATCAACTTTAATTTAATTATTTAAATTAAGAATTGTGTTTCAACGCGAGTTGACACAGTATAAATATGGGGAAGCTATTTTATAATATTAGGTCCTAACTATTCAGTGTTAGAATGCATGACGTTGATAACNTATTTTATAATATTAGGTCCTAACTATTCAGTGTTAGAATGCATGACGTTGATAACTATTTTTATCTATTTAACTTTATGATTTGGCTTAGGAGTTATTTTTCATAATTATAGAATGTTGGCAGAGTGTTAATATTATTTAGGCCAGAAAATTATAATAGTAAAGTTAGTAATTTTCCTTAACTTTAATGAATGGATATCTAAGTTTATTTATCAGTATTTTTGAAGTTAGTATAACATCTACTTTTGGAGGATTCAGTAATAAGTTTTTGTTGTTTATTTGTGGAGACGTCATGCGTAGGCTAGTCATAAATGGAATAACCCACGGAACTTTAATGCTGTTAGCTAAAATTTTGACTAGCACTAAAATAGGTCATAGTTGAGAAATCTCGTTTAAGATTATATGTTGTCATACGCCATATTGATAATGCTATGCATTGAAAGTTAATTCACGTATGTTCATGGAAAGTTTTCATTGTAAATAATATAAACATAGATTGTTATTATTGCTCTTCAGCTATTACGGATATTGTATTGATAAAAGATTATTTAAAGAAGTGTTCTGTTCTTTGATAAGATGTTGGCTGAAATAAAAGCAAAGTTTTCTTTAAGACTTGAACTTTTTTACTATTCTAGTTATGCCGTTTATCCCTAGGTTTAGATATGTATAATTTTAATGTCCCTTTTAACTTAGCCTTCGACCATCGTCATATTAAAAATAAATTGATTTCTGAAGGAGGACAGTGATATTTCCCTCCTTCTAGGAGTGAGTGGCGTGCGTTGGAGATGGGTTGTGTACCCTGCTATATTTCACAACAAAAACATAATGTTATTTACACTTCTCACTCCTATTTTTCTAAAATTTTTGATAACATTAAATTTATTTTATTTGTATTGAATCCCTCTAATTCTAGAGCTTGGATTACAACACAATTAGCAAATGAGCCACTGGTAGATTAGCCCATGGAACATCCAACATTAGCAAACGAGCCACTGGTAGTTTAACCCCTGGAACATCCAACATTAGCAAATGAACCCTTTGGTAGCTTAACCACTGAAACATCCAACATTAGCAAATGAACCACTGGTAGCTTAACCACTGAAACATACAACGTCATATTCTGAGCCACTGGTAGATTGTCACATGGTTTGATGAGTTTATAAAACAATATCTATTTCTTAGCTACTGGTAGCCTTCTCATGTCAAATTTCATTTGTATTTATTATTTGTGGAGCCTTGATTAAACCAAATCTCTATGGGGTCAAGTTAAATAATGATTAAGTTCTTAACGGACTCTAGCAAGTGTGGAGTTACTAAGTCTTTAATAAATAATAATGATGGATTATCCCTACATTCTTTACAAACAAGCGTTTGCTATTAATTCATTCCTAGCCTTGAGACTTTATAAATAATTTCATATTTTGAAGAGTATACTGGTTTTTGCACGATTTGAACCGTTTTTCTTTTTTTCTTGTTTTTGATAAACGTTACCTTTAAGCGTTTAACTTAACCATGCTCAATAAACATGCCAAATTAATACAATCTTTAGAAGGTTTTAGGTTAGAAAAACTAGAGTACTCATAGCTATATAACAGATTTTTCCTATTTGCCTTTTTTCACTTGATCGTAAAACATAATTAAACAGTTAAAATATACAAATGTGGATTTAATATTATTACACGTACAATATATAAGTTTTATGGCACTGTAACTGCCAACTGTTTGATTTTACCTATTTAGTGAAAGAGCCTGTTTTAACTTTGCCTTATTTCTCTTTATTCCATATGATGTGGATTTTCTTCCAAAACAGCATCACATTGCAGGACAAATGGTTAACTTATTTGGAAGTGGCAAATTTGATTTTCTTTTCTCTCGTGTAGTAGTACGTGACTTTTCAAATAATAATAATAAAAAATTATATGACACCAGATCCAATTTAACTACTGGAAATCTAGAAAAGTACCTAGTGAGGAATAGAAATGTAAATTGCCTGTAAATCTGCTTCAGTGGAAGCATGTTATAAAAAGTAACTCTTCCAATGGATTAAGACTCGTAAATACAGAACGCTAAGCTAAGCTAAGATTTGATTTGCTAACTCTTTAGACAAATAACGGACCGTATATTTAAATGTGTTGGTTCATACAGAGAGTTAAGCAAAGCTATGCCTTGCTACGACTAACTATGTTTAGAATCCCTCTCGGGTTAACTGAGGTATTTTTTTCTTAAAAGCATTTTCACTCTTCTTCCAGGCAATCGCGGTAACACTTCATTTACATTCAACCTTCCTCCTACCTAAAACATAAGCGCTATTAATATTTAGGCGTGAGATCCAAAAGGATAGTCTTACAATTCTATGAAAAATAAAAATGGCTGTAGGTAACATCATGTAATAAAAAAACAATTTTGTATTGCCTATTGTTTGTGTCTTTTTTCCCCTTAAATACCCATTCTGGTGCCTAAATCCCATATAATCCGTTCCATACTCATAGGACATAAGATAATATCTTAAACCAGGGGTGGGTCCAGATAATTTTTATAGGGTGATAATAATTATAAATAACATAGTTAGGCCTACTTAAAATGTTAGATTTTTGTTTAAAACCATTTAATATTTTCTTATTCATATTTGATCTTAAGTATGTTTTAAATTGTGGTAATATTTTTCATTTTTTCAATAAGATAGTGTTTATAAACTATTTGGTGTGGCACTCCTTCAACAATATTTTTAAATATTATTCACTTTAGAAGCAATGCATAGCCTTTGCCTACATTTTTTTTAATTAGATTATTTTATATATACTAAAAGCCATTATTTAAAGTGTATCTCACCTATACCTTTTGAAATGTGGATACCCTTCGAAGCTATTTAGAGTGATCTTCCCCTTAATTTTTTAACATAGTTAGATAAGATAATCTTTGAAGTGGTCTCTAACTGACCAAATTAAAAAATTGAATTATATCAGAAACTAGTACATTTGGTGTGGTCCTCGCTTGAAAACTCTTTAAAATTACATGCATTTAGAAGTTGTTTGAGTTCATGCATTTATAAGCTATTTTGAGTTGTCCTCCCCTAGACATTTATGAAATTTGGATGACCTTGGAAGCTATTTAGAGATATTCTCCCCTGACTTTTCTTCCAGTTGGATGCCTTCGAAAATTGAATAAACGTGGACGAATAACGAAAATATTCGGAAATTTAATAAACCTGGCTGAATAACGCACGTGTGGACCAGGAATAAGAGATGTCTACGCGTAAAAAGACAAAAAATCGTATAATTTATCTCTATTGTATTTTCTTTCTAAAATTTAAACTTTCATTTTGTTTTTTGTATTAACTTTCAAACTTTCACAGGGGTTTCAACTGACTCTTTGACACGCCTTCCCCCCCCC
>CABFOV010004111.1:0-17389 GCA_902141375.1 Timema poppense
GATTCGTGATTTTGATAGTTTTCGAGGGTTTTTCTTCCTTCTGTCTAAATAAAAGTTTTCTTTTCAGAATAGTAGCTTCTAGGAAGCCGTCTTCGTCAGAGTCTTGCGAAAGGTAATAGGAAACCACCATACATTCTTAACTTCTCTAGGATATGTGCTTTCTACCAGATAGTGCTGACAGCACTAACCAACCAAAGGGTTTATTGTATGTCCAGCTCCGAATGGATAAGAAGAATCAAATCAACCTTCAGGTTGAAAACTCATTATTATACAGGATTATTCAAAATTATTCGATTTTAAATGACTATACTGTTGAATTTCAGGAATACATAGTGATTAGATACATCAAACAAAAGAAAAACTGTCTAAGTTTTGTTTTTATTACCTTATTAAAACTCTAATGTGACTTCCCTGAGCTACACAAACAACGTTAAGACGACAGTCAAATTACTCCCTTACTTGCTCCCGCATCTCCATTATCACTGACTCCACAGCATTAACAATACGATTGTTGAGCTCATCTAGGGGTGTGGGCAACGGTGGAACGTACACAGCATCCTTAACTTACTCCCAAAGGAAGAAGTTGCACTGTGGAGGATCTGGTGACCTATAAGGGGTTAGTTTTTTATGGGGTCACTGCGACCAATCATCTGGTGACCTATAAGGGGTTAGTTTTTTATGGGGTAACTGCGACCAATCCAACAGGGAGGGAGAACTTCTTCGGGGTAAAGGCGAACTTTAAAATTCCAATGAGGTGACTCCTCATCATGCTTAAAAATGTAGTCACTGGAATCTACGTTCAATTGGGAGGAAAGCCAGATCTGTAACATATCCAGGTAGGCATGGCCAGTAACTGTGTTTTCCAATTAAAAAAAAAAGAAAGGGCCATAAGCCTTTCCCCTGGAACTGGCACAGAAGACGTTAACTTTAAGTGATTCGCACTTGTGCTCGATTGTTGTATGGGGGTTCTCCATGCGCCATATGTGGATCTTGTGAAGGTTCATCTTGCCATTTAAATGGAAAGTTTCTTCGTCACTAATTACCATCCGGGACCATCTTCTCATCGTCTGTTGCAGAGTGGAGCTCTGAGGACAGTGGAACGATATTACGATGATATTCTAAATCCCAGGTATCTCCTCTTTTAATTGGTGTATGCCAATTTAATATATGATCGATATTGTTACGGTTCTTATTTACTACTCTTATTTCTAAACTACACTATTACAAAGGATTAATACTTTTTAATGCATCTATTAAATACATATGTCTTGAGTTTGTCGCACACGTCCATTACAATGTGAAAACACGCACTCAAGTGGTGACACTCTCAGCTTCATTGCTCAACTCTCTCTCTTCTCACACCTGTCCAGTTTAGCCTTACACGCGGCCCGTTGGAATGTCCCCCAACCCCTCCCTCTCTGTGAGGGGTGGTCCAGCCTGGTGACAGTTCAGGGCTGGCTCGAGCATGGTCTCACTCGCTACAATATGTTTGGTATTGTGCTCATTTTAAATTGATTGAATAGATTTGTATAACCCAATTCGAGCATCTGGTATTTGGTCATAAATCAAAGAAAATTGCCATTTTAACTAAAGCCCTAAAACTAAGGATAATATTAACTTATGAGCAATTTGAAAAAAAATAATCATTAAAAAATGGCTTAGCAATTTTATTCAAATTATGTATCTGAGGAATGTTTCATCTAATAAGTAGTATTGTTTACCAAGTCTTTTTTTAGAGAAAACCTAATTTAAATGTAGCTTACTGCTCATTGATTTTTACAAATTTTGCTCCAAACTATATTAGACTATGAGAAAATCTGTATAACTGTGTAGGATCATTTTTTATAGTAGTAATGAAACATGTTTCATGTCCTCCAAATATACTAAAAAGTACTCTTCTAAAAATATCTCCTCTGCTTCCTTTTTTATAAAAACACATACTGTTTTAACGAGTTTATTCAAAACTTGCACACTTTGACTACAAAGTTATCTTCCTCAAATACAAATCATGAAAATTGTTCGATTTGAAAATATAAGGCAATTTAATGCGAAAGTTACAATCCTCTCCAATGATTTCAGAACAATTGGCTTAATATCTTAACTCAAAGCACATCTTACTTCCACTTATAAATTGGTATCAATAAAAATCTGATATCTGTATTTTGACTTGATGAATACCATCGTAGAATACGTTGATTACATAACCACATTGATCCAAACATGGACAGTAATTTTAAAATGCCTGATTTCAAAGAATAGAGATCGTTGATAGTTATGATAGTTTTCTGCATATATATGACTGAAGAAGTTTGGTATATTTTCAAGTGTTACAGAGTGTGAAAAGAAATCAAATCCTTTTCAAGCCCGCGCTTGTTTGAAGACAGAAGGGTGGAAATTTCTTTGCTTGAATTTTTAATACCAAATTGGAAAGGACCAAAGTGCCTATTTAAAGTCATTGAAATCAGAAAAACGGGATTCAAATTTATGGGACATGTTTTTTGTCCGGCTTATGTGGAGTCCCCATCTATGTCAAGTAAACCATACTCATTATTTTTCATTTATATAGTGTAAATATTAAGTTAAAACCAGTACACAACGTCAAGAAAAAGTTTTATTTTACTGGGAGAAATGGCGAACCCAAATTCGCGACCGTTTTAGGGCCAATTCGCCACATGTAGTGATTGGTGACAGGGTTGCCCTGCCCTTCCCCCGTGATTCTACAGTCTACATCCTCCAAAGTGTAGGTCCCTATGTAAAAACACCACCAGTGCACTGACCAGGGATCCAAACACCGACCTCCCCATCAACGATGATACAAGTTTATTGAATCCATGTATGGGGAGCCAGGTATATTACACATTGTTTTAATAAACCCTCTAGTTTAAGTGTAATTTAAAATGGACCAATTTATTAGAATTAACAGGAGGAGCTGGTGGAAGATTAAATAATTATTTGATAATAATCTAAAAGTATAAAACAGCTCGTATTATTTTCAGGTAAACTTTTAATTCACGAGAAACATAAACTGGTAACTATTTCT
Organism: Timema poppense; assembly: GCA_902141375.1. Lineage (NCBI taxonomy): Eukaryota > Metazoa > Arthropoda > Insecta > Phasmatodea > Timematidae > Timema > Timema poppense. The sequence goes on from CABFOV010004111.1 coordinate 3,041, forward strand.
ATAAATATAAATTTGTATTCGTTCCAAGACTCATATTATCTTAATCACTTTATTTTCATTAATTTTCCAAGCTAGAAGCTCCGTGAGATTTACTACGGTCGTAGGGTCAACGGCCAGGCCTCTTTTCATGGGGTCGCAGATATATATAGGAAATAAGTGCACCTAGGAAGTAGGCCCACAACAGTAAACACTTAAGATTGAGCTGCGAGCTGGGCGATGTATTCTCCCGTCGCTTTATCATTGGTGAGTTTCCCGAAGGAAGTGAGCGGTGAACCAGAAGGAAATCCTGAAACTATCCTATCGGTTTTCTTGCTTTTGAAGATACCGGGGACAGTCCGCAAGGTATCAAGATGTCCCCAACAAGACTGGCGCTGCTGTGGAGTATCACCTACATATGTGTGCGACAAGGCCGTAAGTTGGGGTAGCTTACAAGGGACATATTTAAGTGTTTGGTAGTCCTCTAAATAACCCCGTGACTAGGGACAGTGATTTGATTCCTGGGGGTGTTGGAGAATATATATTATATATAATATATTATTATAATTATATATGATATATTATATATAATTATATATATTATATAATTTATTATTATAATAATAATTACATATAATATATTCTCCCATATATATATATATATATTATTTAGCACCACGTCTTACTACCCATTTGGGCTATACGCTTAAGTATTAGTTACGCTAATGGATTAAGAATTGGGAAGATTGAATTTAGAGGAAATGAACCTGCATTTCTGTGGAGGGAGAATAGAAATCCATTTAGGACCCTCCCCTCCCAGTTCACTCGACCGAGATTCGAACCTCGATTTCCCCATCCTCGGCAGTCGAGCTCAACACTACTAGCGCGTTAGCTAACTACACCACCGAGGCGGGTGAGAAATAAAAAGCATCACTGCTCCCCAATGAGCAAAATAAGCAATTCCCCGTTTCCCAGAACTTCATTAAAATAAATTGTACGGAACTCCGCACGGACTTTCTCCCTCCATTGTTTAAAAATGGAGATATTTAATAAAAACTCGTAATAAATGTGAAACAAAATAATATACACTAGAAAATTGGAGCAATAATTAATAATATATATATATGTATATATATATATATACCCAGTTTCAATGTAAGGGCTTTATATGACAGCTGGGAAAGCAAGTAGATCTACTTTCACGTATTTATACGTCAAGTCTTGTAATCTGCAGCTGTCCCTTTGGGTATATATTATCCACACCTATTAAAGGACACTAATAAAATAGTAAAATGATATTAAGTTTTGCCATGAACTAGTTCGGTTTTTCTTAAAGGACCTTGCTATTAAAAGTGAACTGTATTAGTATACGTATTTAATTTACTAAGCAATTAGTGAATCATTAGTAAAATGATAAGGCTCGTTGTGTAGTATTAGACTCAGTGCTTTAGGTTAAGTTAGTTTGTAAGTCCTGCTGTGCTTCAGAGTCTCTCATCATTCTGGCACCAGGAGCTGAAGATCATCCCTTCGTTAATCTCGTCAATATCCAGGCATGTCTACCAGAGCCTGTCCCTCTAGTGGCCGGGGGCAGGATGGTTATGCCAACAGAGCTACCTTGGCTCGCAGTTCTTAGCTACAAGGGTGAGTATCTGGACTGACTTTCAGTCACTCCAATCCTACAGTTTTTTCTTAGAAAATATATTATCTTTAAAACTTGCATTAAAATTTTGTTTAAGAGTTCAATAGCTATAGTTCTAATAAGTAAGTTATCCAAAAAACAACATTTGATCATAGATTTAAACATATCTATTTCTATTCCTCAAATCATTTCTCAATTATTTCTATCCTTCCGCGAACTCCCACAGCATACTTTTATGATCCTTCGTGAGACACTGGTCAAGAAACGTTGCTTTGGTGTCTAAGCCAGGTTGTCCTCAAAAGGTACCACCATGGATTTCTAAGTGTGCTGCGAAAATATGCTGAAATCCATTGAAACATAAGTAAACCTTTTTCGTGAAAAAAATCACCTTTTGTTGTAGCTAATATTAATTCAGTGTGTTTGCAGTAATGTTCTAATAATAAAAAGAGTATTTAAAAAATATACACCTTTTACTAAGGAATTTCTTAACTCATAGCCTCTGGGCATAAGAATGGTTTATACCAATGTCGCTGTGAGCTATAGGGGATATATCAAACGGTACCACGTTAATACAAGTTTTGAGAAATAGGCCTTTGGAATCTAGAGTCTAGAGTGCGGTTAAAAATCAATCCAATTAACCATAGCTCCCAGTTAGTAAAATATCAGGACCTGTTTCTGGACTAGTTTGAGAGACATACATCAAATAGTACAGTGAACCGCGTGGACTTTCTCGATCATACACTATAGAAAAACGAAGACATTTACTTAAAACTCTTAATTATGTGAAACTAATTAATAGGCATGTTGAAAAAACACAGCATTACATTACACCAAAGAGCATAAATGAAATAAAATACACTACTATTAGAGTAGCATTGAGAAAAAAAAGAATTTATTATTATTATTTAGCACCACGTTTACTACCCGTTTGGGCTATACGCTTAAGTATTAATTACGCTAATGGATTAAGAATTGAGAAGATTGAATTTAGAGGAAATGAACCTGCATTTCTGTGGAGGGAGAGTAGAAAACCATTTAGGACCCCCCTCCCCCTAGTTCACTCAACCGAGATTCGAAACTCGATCTCCCCATCCTCGGCAGTCGAGCTCAACACGACTCGGGCGTTAGCTAACTACGCCGCCGAGGCGGGTGAGAAATAAAAAGCATCACTGCTCCCCAAAGAGCAAAATAAGCAATTCCCCGTTTCCCAGAACTTCATTAAAATAAATTGTACGGAACTCCGCACGGACTTTCTCCCTCCATTGTTTAAAAATGAAGATATTTAATAAAAACTCGTAATAAATGTGAAACAAAATAATATACACTAGAAAACCCGAGCAATAATTTCGTTATACTTACGTTAAAATAACGGATTTAAATTTTATGATTTTCTTTTTAAATAATTAAAGTACTCACCAGTATATTTGGACAAAAAAAATCGATATTGGTCCACAAGGGTCAATACTTGGTATTAAAATTTCAACTTCCGGTTAAAAGTTTTGACATTTTATTTGGGGTCACACATATTACGGTTATGGCATTTTTGTTTCATTACTTATTTATAAATTTAAGCCAATAAAAAGGGTAGATATTGACTAAAGAGTCTAAAATGATACAGATGGATCATTGCAGTACAAACATTTCCCCTAAGAGGTTAAAGAAAAAAGATCATCAACTTTTTAAGAGACTTACTTATCTACTTATTCCATGGAATTAGAATATTATTGCGTTAAAACTCAAGTAGAATATCTGTACAATTAAGTTCACAAGATTGTATAATTATATTTGCAATAACTAAGAAACTATTGGTTTTATAAATATATATTTCTCAAAAAAGGTTTTTTATTTTTACTTCAATTTTGCGATAGTAAGTTCTTTAGTATCTCAAATAGTTGCGGGGATTTCAGCATCTGTAAATTACCCTAAAATTCACTTTCATAGAAAAATGAAAATAGCCATTTTACTTATAATCTTAATCAACACCTAGATACGAATTTTAATCAAAATCGTTAGAGCCAATTTTGAAAGAATCGATTTTTCTCTCTTTTTGATTTTTATTAATCTACTCTTAAATTTAGGGTTAAACAAACGCACAGACAGACAGCATTGCAAAAACCACTTTTTAGGATACGGGGGATCATGAGACGTCGACAACTATCAACATTTCAGGTTAGGTTATTTTACGGTCGCAACACTTTCTTTACCTTTGGTTTTCTAAAAGTTAATATGTATGTATGTATGTGTATATATAAATATATTTGTGTATAGATTGAAAGTTATTGGTTCTATAAAAATATGTTTCAAATAAAAGTTTTGTATTATAAACAGCTCTAGATATTTGCAATGTTGATAAAAAATAAGAATCTACGCATCAGACCAGAACCCTTAAAGTCACTTTGCCGAAATATTTACAATAGTCATTTTGTTTGGAATAATTATAAATGTTAAGAAATGAAATTTAATCAAAATTGTTAGATCCTATTTTGAAAAAATATAACTTTTTTCTTTTTGCCCTTCAATAAACTACCCTTAATTTTAGGGTTAGATATCCAATTCCAAAAACCTCAGATACCAAGTTTTAGCCCGATCGGCAAAATAATTTAGTCTCTAGTCCGAGGTACAGACAGACAGAAATTCAAAAACAAACTTTTTGGATTCAGGGGGGTCATGAAAGGTCAACATCTTGAATTTGATTTTCTTGACGATCACAATATTTTCTCCACCTGTAAGATAGTGGGAAAGTAAAAATATATTTGCTTATAGCTCGGAAACTATTGGTTTTATAAATATATATTCCAAAAACTTGTTCTACAACTTTAAAGTGATAAGTTATTTCAAATATCAAAGAGGATATGATCAAAATTGTGTACATCCGCTTATGTGAAGTACCCTCTAAGTGATTTTTCCTGAAAATGTATAAATGTGTCATTTGTAGATACGAACTTTAATCAAAATCGTTTATGTGGATTTTTGTTAAATCACCTTTTTCTATTATCACCCTTAAGTAAACTACCCTTAATTTTAGGGTTGGATAGTAAACTAAAATAAATATCCCTGGGTAACCTTACGTAAACCCTAAATATCAAGTTCCAGCCCGATCGGCTGTGCAAAACTACAGACACACAGGCAGAGATTCAGCATCGCAAAAAACACATTTTCGGGTTCAATGGGTCATGAAACGTCGACATCGATCAAAATCTAGATGTAGATCTTGTTGGCAATCACAATACTTTCTCTCTACAAGGGGTCGTAAGAAAATGTACAAAAACCTTTTGAAATAATTTTATGTATAGGATATCCCTCCTTAGAACACAGAGCGAATAATCTATTATTTGTGAGCATATTATTCACTTAGTTATACGCAAGAATAGTCCTATAGGTCTACACAAAGCACATATACGTATTTAGGGTTGATAGTTAAGAAACCAAAATACTCACTCGTATCTTTGATAATGTGTTGTAAATACGATGTTTTGCGGCTATTAAACTAACAAGTTGGTTTATTATTATTCTGGACGTTACAGTGCATGAACATTGCTGGATTAGCTGACCACACCATACCTTGGCAGGTTATGATAATTTACAACCCAATAATATATATTCTCCTTATTTTATACCTTCCTCCATTCCCATACTAGCCTCCCCCCATCCCCGACTCAAACCCTTCTCTTCACTCAAATAAAATAAATGAGCCTGCAGTTTCTCTGATTATTGTGCAGGCCAACTATTACTATATTATTTTAAAGTAAACTTAAACCTGCATATCAATGGGCACGGGTTTGAGTGTAAAGCTTATTTTATCTAGTATTGTTGGTGATGGAGAAGTTGGGGTTCAAATCTCGAATTGATGTACTAAGGGTGCTTTATATATTAAATGTTATTTCCCTCCCCACCATGCAAATGTCGGTATATCTACTCTAAATTCAACCTTATTAATCATAATCCCATTTGTGTGATAAAATGAGGATGGATCAGGCGGGTAGTAAGACTTTCAGCAGCTCCAGTTGTTTTTTTACAGACAATCTTCGCTGCGGAGGGAGCCTAATCAACGAACAGTTCGTACTGACGGCCGCTCACTGCCTTGTAGATGATGGCAATCGACCTCGTCAGCTGTGAGTGTCCCGTGCCCCTTGGGTGTTTTCAAACCAACCACGTAAATTATAGTGGGGCCCCTTAACTCGATCAATAACGTGTCTGCCCATTGATATATAGGATACGGCCTCCACTATCATAAGGTTGGAAAATATCACTATGGAAACATACTGCAATTTATTTTAGAAGGTAAGAAAATTGTGGAATTGGGTTCTGGTTGTTGGGATGGTAAAGAAGTCACCAAAAACCAATGAATAGTGCTTCAAAAAAGTAATTTAAAGTATTTGTTTTAAATACTGGGTATTAATGTCCGAAAACAAGTTAGGAATGATATTCCTATCCTAAAGTTACTCTTCCCTATTTTAGACAGATGCTGGTTGATTTAAGGGGAATATCACCATCCTCCTCCTCTTGTTACTTTAAGTAATATGGTTTAATCCACTAGTATCCAGTACTAGCACTATTGTGGTAAGGATATATTTTACGTAGTTGCTAACATAGTTTGACGTGATTAGTCTGCATGACGTGAAGTATTTAACCGACTCCTCAGGCAGAGTGTAGTGCTGGGTGAACACAACCGCTCTTNGGACTGCTACGAGAAGCAAGGAAGGAAGATCTGCGCCGACTCTCCCATCAGCTTCCTTATCGAGGATATCATCGTTCACCCAGAGTACAAGCCCAACATGAACAACAACATTGCTAAAGCAGACATTGCCCTTATCAAGTTGAATAAGAAGGCCAAGCTATCAGGTATGTATCATAGACAAAGGAAGGGAAAACCTTATCTATAGATTGCGTACTGGGTCTACATTGTACGTTGGTTGTCAGCTGCTTAGAGGGAAAAAATTGGGCGGTTTAATTGTTTAGTGATGGACTAACAGGTTTTTTGCCTGAGCGTTTATCTCGTTCGTTAGCATGTATGCCTGCCTATTCAACTATGGGTCCTGGGTTCGATTCCTAAGGATGTGTTGATAGATTGGTAAAACTTGGGCTTCCTCTTTCACAGTGATGAGTAAATGGCAGGGATATAGGTTTTGTGTATGGTTTGAAGTTAAGTTAGTGTATAATCCGTGGGAATATAAAATCAGACTGCTCAGAAAGTGTATGTTTAATAACTCAAGTAAATACAACTCGGAGGGTTTCAATTAAGTAGTAAAACTACTTGTTTAGTGTTTGTTTTCAATATACAGTGTGTATGCGAACACTTTGCACAAACTTTTTTGAGGTTAATGTAAAAACAAACTTTTTTGTAAAGTAACTATGGGTTGTCCACCACCTTTGCTCAGTCAGTATCTCGTTTGTTTAGTGAGCTAATTGTCCCGGATTCGATTTCTGGCATGGTCGAAAAGTGTATCATTGGTGAAATGTTGGTTTCCTCTTTCACAGTGATGACTTAACAGCTGATTGATAGATGTTGTGTCTGTTCTATATTTAAGTTAGTTTGTCAGTCGTGTGCTGATATAATCAGTCGGTTCACAAAGTGTATTTTGAATACCTCAAATAAATGAAAACGAAAAAGCCATGGATTGCTACGTAACTACATACTGTACTTATATACTAATCATCAACATGTTGTGTGTTTTATTTATTTCTTTGCTCGGGGGTGTAAACGAGTTAGTAAATATATGTGGTATTGTTAGTATCATGGTACCTACACAGAGTAAATGTTCGAAACTACGGCCATCAACCTCAATAAATGCTCTAAATGACGTTACAGGTTTTGCCGTGTGAACTTAAAGACGCTGCATGATCCCTGATGATTGTGGGTGCCTCAGTAATATACTGGTAGAGCAACGATCACGCTCAATCACAAACGTTGATAAATAATCGGTAGCGTTGTAAGAAATAATTTCCAGTCCACGGTGTCCTTACAAATAAATGTAAAGACACACACGTATAAACTCTACTATAGTTTGAAACAAACCGTTCAAATTACGTTTCCCCTAAACTACTCTTAAGTAAGGTTTCCTCAGAAAAACAAACACATCATCTTGTTAATCACAATAAACACTCTTTATATAAAGATTTTAAACAAATAATTTCAAACCATCTTAAAAAAATATCAAATTATAAGGATTGCATTATTTGTAAACTACCTTAAAATTATTTGTATTTTAAAATTAAAAATATGTTCTTTTTATAATGAAAAACAATTCCCATATATCATTATGAACTAAATATTAAAGGTCATTTTTGAAATATTCCAATTTCTTTCAGATTTGTCAGAGTACACCACTATTAAATTAGTTTATTTTAGAAACCTAAGTATATTTCTTACCATGGAAAGTAGTGCCTGGGTACCAATTTTGTACCAAATCTTTATAGCATTTTTTTTATAAATAAAATTGTTCAAAAATCACTCGTTAGTAAACTACTAGTAAATATGACATACCTTTTAAGAAAAACAAATACACAAAATTATTTGAAATTTTAAAAACACACCAGCTACTAATTTTGAACCAAATCATTTGATCCCATTTTAAAACATCTCAATTTAAAAAATCAGTCATCATTAAACTACGCTTAAAATAATTAAAATCAGTATATATATTCCTCAAAAACAAAAAAGATATGTTATAAAATTAATGCTGACTCATCATTAAACTAACCTTTAAGGGTTAGGGTCAAAATCAAAACATCTCCTGAGGTAATGTACATACAGATTTTTAAAAATCTTCTGGTGTGATTGAGAGTGGTTTCTCCCCAGATATCGGACAGTAGTTTCTGTACACTTAGTTTTTACCGAAACCTTGCAAGTCAGCTAGCGCGCGGGAGATGGATCATCTGGCAACTTATCATTCAGTATTGCAAACAATATTGCATAACTCCAAGCGAGACCTAAGTTATTGAACGACCTAATTTCATAATTGTGTCTTGACCCTGGTATATTTTACATGCCACAATCAACTTGAGACCGACATACGGTTTTCCTTCCAATGCAAAGGAAGTTGTACTAATGTTTTTCATTGACCTCAGTGGTTTGAACCCGTGAACATTGATTCATGAGGCGAGCACTTTACTCTAAGGCTGCTGAGGCCATCCGTAGATAGCGTATCAAGAGAGTATTTTTAATTCTCAAACAATCGAACGAAAATATAAAAAAGTAAATCTAATAACCAAAACTAATTTAACATTGGATAACTAACAACAGTTTTCTGTCATAGCTACACTAATACGTTGATTTCAATAACAACAGTATATATAAAAGTTTAAAAACCCACCTCTTGTTCATTTTCTGCATCCATGCTCGAACCATCCTACCTCCATCACATATTCTTGGTCTACAAGGAATGATAGGTCCATGTAATACCACAACTTTGGCGTATACACATCACTGGTACCTGTACCTAATATTTTTGAAATCAACATTTATTATTCTATTTTCTGAAAAAGCTCCAAATATTGTTTATTTTTTTCAACACAGTGTCCTTCTGTGCCAGAGGATCAACTGTCTTTACTTTTTCATTCAATCTAGAAAAAATTTGCTTTCTCCTTCAAATCACGGTTATGATGGTCTTTACTTTTTACTTTCAACAATGTAGGGAGATCTCTTAAATCCTCGATAAATTCAAATAAAAATATTTTAACTATGTGTCTATGGCTGACTATCGGATGAAACACGATATGTCACTGATCAGGTGTAGGGTAGAGACTGAACAAAACTAAGACATTAGCTGCAAGCCATTCGATCCCCCCCCCCCNCCCCTCCTCCCACACTCATTCACATCAGTTCCAGCCAACAGACACCCCAACCTGCATGTAGAACTGTCAGAATTCCAGTCTAACAAAGATCAAACTATTGGCCGGCTGGCTTCAAGCCAATCAGAAAGTTAAATTGTAAACGCTTTTTCCAGGAATTTTATCAACGGCACTGTTAGAAAAACAGACACCATTGTGCTATAGAAGGAGAAACTTGCAAATATTAAGGCCCCCATACAAGTTTCACCTTCAGATTGGCCTGAACAGTTGAAGTCTGAAAGGCCTAACTGACGTGTGTGGGGTGGCCGGTCGGACAATAGTTTGGACTGTGGGAATTCCAACAGTTTTACCTGCAGGCCACGGGGCCTGTTAGGCGGAACTGACTCATAGGGAGGAACGCGAATGGTCCACAGGCCAAGTCTTCTTCCGTCTCCACTATCCCCGAGCTCAGTGACATATCGTGTTTCATACGTTATTCAGCCATGGCATCTTGTTCCAATATTTTTAATCGAATTTATAGAGAAGTTAAGAAATTTCCCTACATGGTGCATCAAATTTACATGGATGGAATTCTTTTGGTACAACTACTTTTTCCACTACACTCTATGGCCTTTCCATACTTTCTTCTTTAAAGCAGTATAATTGTTGTATATGCAAGCATTTCATCAACTGATGGAATTTTCCCCACGAACAAACGAACAACTTGTAGATTGAACCAAATTGCAAGGCGTACTTGATAATAACTTGACATACCAATCTGTTCGTGTGTGGTGGGTATATGGGACAGGTAGAACTGTTTCATTTCGGCCTGTCAGTTCAAGCTGAAGGTGAAACTGTACGTGTATTCAGTGGGAGGGGGCCTAAGCGGCAGCCTCCCATGCCTCATTGCCAAGCTGGTGGTCAGTTCACCCTCTGCACCGACTAAATCTGATTGTAATAAAATCCTGAGAATATACCCAACCAAGTTAAGCTTCACGACATAGTAAAAATAACTTGTGCTTTAAAATATATCGACACACCAACCTCATATCATAGAGTATTTGAATAAATCGTATTTTGACTTGAAGTGCATGAATAAACTATCATAGCTGATAAGGTCAGCATTATTAATGGGGTGATATGAAAATATCACAAGACCAAAGGCCACATACTCTGGACAGCTGAAGTCAGAAATGGTTTGGTGATGAGGAAGAAACCCCAAGGTTTACGAAAAAGTAATGTTGAGCAATATTGTATATAATAATTGAAGAATTTCTCGGCACTGACCGGGAGGAATGTTTTCAGTTAAATTATTGTACATGGAAGGTAACTTCAAATTTTATAATTCCGGCTTTGAGGATCACATGTTTGTGCACAAAGATACCAAATTTTAAAGTGTCAGACCTTTGGGTGTGGTAAATATACAGCGATGCCCATGACAGGCAAACACATTCTTCATTTTAATAATATTGCTTTGCTTGCGACCAGATTTTTAATTAACTCAAAAAATCTAACCATAATTGTAACATTATGGCTTAAAGGTGAACATATTTGACAGGGGCTAGCAATTCTTAAAATTTCAGATCTCTCCGTGCGGTAGATATCGCGTAATACTCATGACAAACAAACAAACTCTTCATTTTATTAATATAGAAGACACATTCAACGCAGGAACGTTTTTAGTTTTGAGAGGTGTATGTGGGTGGGGATAAAAGTGTAGAATTGTAGGTGAAAGGTTATGGCTGTTCAGCAAGACTTTGAAAAAAACAAAACACGAGGGAGCCCCTACTTTTTCCCTACTCCGATTAGTGTAAACAAGTGGATAGTCCAGACGAGGAGTGAAACGTAGAACATGGAAGGGAAGAGGGTGGGATGGTCAGTATATAACGAGGATTTTTTGTTTGTTTGTGAGAAAATCTCACCATTCAATAAAATATAGTGTTTTGTTCTCAGCGTTCATCAAGCCGATCTGTCTCCCTGTGGAGCGCACGGAGATAAACATCACCGAGTTCACCACAGCAGGCTGGGGTAAAACAGAGACAAGTTAGTACATTTTAGTGCCAGTAACGACTGACAAACAATATCAGTGGTGAATTGTGGTTATTTTTAGAACTGTACTAGTAAACTGTTCCTCCTTCCTTACTATTCACAAGCTAGCCATACAGTATTGAAATCATTTCTTTTTTTTAGCAACGTGTCTTACTAACCGTCCGGGCTTTACGCTTATGTACTAATTACGCTAATTATCTAAGGGATTAGGAAAGTTATATTAAAAGGACGTGTACCCACATCTGCGTGAAGGGAAAGTGGAAAACCATTTCTGAAAAACCTCAGGACACCCGACCAAGATTCAAGCTTCGTTCTTCCCATCATTGGCAGTCTAATCTAATGCAAGAGTAGCGCGTTAGACCACGTGGCCACCGAAGCTGGTATGAAGTTAGCTAATATGATATCCAAGGGTAAGTTTGATATTGAATGGTAGAAGACAGTTTACTAGTAGACAACGCCAAGTGAATCTCGTCTAGGAAACAACCCTTGAGTCATAACGGAAAACCATCCATCCCATGGAAGGATGAAATTGAGAGGAAATGTACCAGCGTTTGCTTGGAGGGAGACTGGGAAAATTTTTAAGGAACACCAAATCCTCAGTATACCTAGTCAGGATTCTAACCTAGACCTCCCCCAGCACAGTCAATAGATGAGCTTGACGTTTATTGTACGTGTCAATCGATGTGGAGTATTAGTCGTGAAAACGTGGGGAAACAATACGAATTAATGTATGACTTCCCTCTTTATCCTCTCTTTCTCTGACTACTGTATCTGACCTTACTTAACTTACTGCCCATTGCAGATGAACTCAGTGATGTCCCAATGGAGGTCAATGTTCCTTACGTACCATACAAAGAGTGTGTTAAACTGCTCAACGACTTCAACATACCGAAATCAACGATCTGCGCCGGCGGCCAGATCAACAAAAACTCCTGCCCAGGTGACAGCGGTGGGCCTCTTGCGGCGCGCGCCATCAACTCACACAACACCTACCTCATGGGCATCGTGTCCTCCGGCGTCAGTCGCAGGTGTGGCAGACCCCACCCTAGTGTATACACCGACGTGTCAGCGCACCTAAATTGGATACTGGACAACTTAGGGGGGCTGCGGCAGGGTTTACGCACCGAAGTATCGCGGACGTCTGAAGGGGGCACAGACATCAAGGATTTGAACATGCAAGGGGATGAACCTGTCAGCAGTGACTCTGACCAAACTTTTTATCGTCAGATCCTAGGTTCTATCCCACCGAGCAATACACGCATCGCGGGCGAGCCTTACATACCCAAAACTCCTCCGTTTTACAACAGTCCTGGTGTCCCCTCACAAAATGGCATCAAGAAGTGTTGGACATCTAATGATGGCGCTTATCACTGTTTTTACAGAAGTGGGATTGTTAGCGACAGAAGCGGTGTCATTACGAACCTCGGGCGTAACGGGGGTACTAATGACTTCACCGGTATCAATAGCGGTGTCTCCAACAGTCATATCAACCCTACACGCAATAACGCCAACAATAATTGTTGGACAGATGCCAAAGGTGTCTATCGCTGTTATTACAGTTATAAAAGCAACAGCGATAACAGTGGTATTGATGGATTTGATATTAATAATGGCGCCTCCATACAGAACAACCCTCGAGGCAATAACGCCAACAAGAAAATATGTTGGGACACGGCAGATGGTGCCCATCACTGCTCTTACAGTTACAGCTACCAGTACGGTAGTTCTAACTACCATGACTGGACACTCTAGGGTGCATCTATTGCTATTATCACTAATTAATTAATTTCAAGTCAACTATTACCATACTGTGTGAACGACTGACTATCATGGAGAAGATTGGAAAAACAAGTAACGATCGTGGAAGCGTGTGCGTAATTTAGCAGTAGCACAGAAGCTAGTTTTCAATTATATTTCTGTACGGACGCGTGGTCAAATTAGATATTGTTTTACATTAGTAAATTGAACATTAATATCTTTTGTGTTTCAAACAAAAGTATAGCTAAACATCCTTGTTTTAAAAATTTGTTTGAGGTAAGGGGTTAAAGTTAAAAGTATTTTATACACCAAACATTTTTTTTAATACATTAGATTGTTTCAAAACTATACATTGCAAATTACAATTCAGTTTTACATACCCAAACCATTTTAAGAAAATAACTCTTCATTGTTGGTTGCATTAACTAAGCGTTTTTCTATCAATATTTATCTGATATCAAAGGTCTGCAGCCTTATCACAGGAGTTTGGGAGAAGTTTTAAACATTAATATTAAAAATAACACATTATTAGAATTTTATCTATTGAACTTTTAAACAGAATATTAATAACCTTTATTATAATGATGTCTTAACAAACTGGCGGTGTGCTTTGAAAATTTCAGGGCCTTGTTCAGTGTCCCGTTAGTTGGAAAAGGTTGAAAATCGCTTTCTATTCACAAAACAAGAATAAACACAACCACAATGTTAATGCGCGTAGTATATATCGTAAAAGGCACCACAATGGTTAGTTACTTCGTAGTAGTTGCCATCATTGTTCTAATACAAATTCATTTTTAAAAATTAATACGTAAACATCACTTGTGTGGCTATGCTAGGCGCACCTCGAGGCGCAGCCAACAAATAAACACACCGCACAGAGCAGCTCTGTATCAAGGATTTATGTTCGAGCCGGGGGGGTGGGGGTGGGGGGGAACCGCCCCCAAAAAATATGAAGTCTTACAACACAAGGATCAATATTTTATTCTACTACTATCATATTTTGTAAAAAAAAAATTGGGAACCACCTAAACTGAAAAAACCTCAAGCTCCCTTCCAGATAATTATATACAGCTGTGAGTATATATATATGTATATATATATATATATGTATATATATATGTATATATATATATATATATATATATATATATATATAT
>CABFOV010004111.1:27329-41547 GCA_902141375.1 Timema poppense
ACATACATACATACATACATACATATATACATACATATATACATACATACATATATACATACATACATATATACATACATACATACACATACATACATACATACATACATATATACATACATATATAAATACATATATATACATACATACACATACATACATACATACACATACATACATACATACATACATACATACATAGGCCTACATACATGCGCGGATTCAAGGGGGTCAAAGGGTCAGTGGACCCCCCTGTGAAAGCTAAAAAACTAATACAAAAAATAAAATAAAATTCAAATTTAAGGAAGATAATACAACACAGATAAATCTTTTCACGCACAGACACCTCTTAATCCGGGTCCACACGTTCGTTATTCGTCCACGTTTATTCAATTTTCTATATGAATCACGCAAGTGTGGAAAAAATATTCGTTTTCGTGTACTAATATTTGTCGTACAAACCGAGTAACGAATATTTTTACGCATAGAAGCGGTTGACTACCCCACATCAAAGAAAACTAATAATCGCCTAAGAACAGTTCATCCATGAATACTGAATATAGTATATGTGTGGACCGAAGAGCGGAGGAGTTGTGTGGGACTCAATCCCCCTGGAATAAATACCCCAGATATATTTCAAGTCCTCCGGTATTATCGAATATGAAGCTGAAATATGTCCTTAAACCAAACACCAAAATTAATGAATTCTAGATATGCTTTCTACTCTCAAAAATTGGCATCTAACTGGCAGAAAAAGTCAGAGGAGGAAAGTTCTAAATAGCTTCCGAGGTCATTCAAATTTCAAAAATGTCTAGGGGATGAAAAATCCAAATAGCTTCTAGATGCATGTCATTTTGTTCTAACAGTTTTCAATTTATACCATGCCGACAATTATTTCCTGATCCATCCTTATAAAAAACTATCACCTTAGTTTTAGAGACATCTATATGAAGATCCATCATTCCTGTCAGCCACATTCAAACTATTTAATGCATTTTTGAAGACACTTTTGTTCTCAGCCATGATGAACTATTCCGACATGTTTCGTTCGGTACGTCACCTATCGAAAAATGTTGGAATAATTTTATCCGGACATTCCATCCATTGCTGGATTCCCAAAGAAGTAAAGGGACGTCAAATTTCATATAAGACTTGGATATATACAACTTAATCTTGAAATATTTTTATATCAATACCAATATTCATCGTCACTTAATTTTTTCATTGCAGATGTTAACATGATTTTATATTATCATTGATTATAAGGATTTCTAACTTTTCTTTACGATAACTCACACTTGTGTTGAACATTTTTTGATGTGTTGGACGGTGTTTTTGAGTATTGGTTACCTCTCAGATATTTAAATATGAGTTGATTAAATATATTTTAGTTAACATTATGTTATCTTAATTATACACCAATGTGCTCTCAAATTGTTAGTTGTGTTTCAATTTAAGTCAATTAATTTAAGTCATAAACTATATAACATTGAATAATTATTTTTTAAATAAATCATCTTAGTCTTAACTCTTATTCAACATATTTAAGAAAGCACACAGCTTTTAACTTAGCTTGTTAGTCGTTTAAAATAGCTTGTTAGCTAGTTTAAATAATTTGTTATTATTTTAAATAAGACTATCAGGGTGGTTTACATAGGTTAAATTACCAAGTTTTTTTACACAGATAAAAAAAACTTTTTTATTCAATGATTTTATTCAAACCATTGCCTGGTCGAAAATCTATTGTTTTCAATCAGATGACTTATAAAAACACTTATATTTAAAGAGAATTGAACTAGTGAACTATAGGTTAGAAGGGACTCACGTTATAAATTGATCTAAGAAGGTAGTTGATTTACGATGTGATATTTAAGTCAGTGTATCTTGCTTGATAATCTCGGGGTAGTCTACATTGGCTCAAACCCAAAGTATTTTTGTTATTTATTATTATAAGTTATGTCTTGTGACAGATCTATTGTGCCAGGGCTGCTTCATATTTCCCAAAATATATATTAACGTAATAAGGGATTCGACATTATGTGTAGGGGTAAGAGGTATAGACCGAATCTACACCACAGCGCTCCTTCTTAGATAAACTTGCATCATGCAAGAGAGGGCACGCTCACCAGGGCTTAGGAATAAGACTCCCAACCAATAGAACATAACAATTCCTTCCGAATCAACGCACAATGTGCTCTCATGGATTCGAGCCAAAATCAAATGGTACCAACAACCCCAAAATCGTCACAGTTCCTCCCATAGCAACATGAATCACCCCCCCCCCCAACACCCTCTCCAGGATTTTAACAAAATGGGGTAAAAAATCGAAACACAAACACTTGGATTTGAGCCAAATACGATTGGGGTGAAAAAATATGGTAATACGCACTTTCTACCGGACCACTCCTCTAATAGATTCTCAAATGAAGTAAGAACTCATATGTGGCGAAAATCAATAAATGGGGGAAATAAAAGGGAGCGTAAAATCAAATTGGCAGTATTGCGACATTCTGATGTCTCCTATGGTCAGTTATCATAGGGAGAGGGAAAGGGAGGGGCCTTACAAGAGAAAAGCCGGCACATGGGGGGTTACAATACTATCTCTTTCCAAGGTTTACTGGGCACATGGCCGTAGCCAGGGGGGTTCAACCTACACCCACCCCCTTACCCGAAAGTTTGCCAAAAAGATAATATTGCTTTATTAAGGTTTAAACAAAATAGAAAACACGAGTTTTTGGCTTGTTACCACCATCATGTTAAAGTACATTTTTAAAACTAGTTTGTGATCGTCTTCATTAGTCGGGCAATAAAGCTGGGTAGGCCAATACAAAAATATATTAACAAAGTAAATAGAAAGTCTTAGTAAATGTGAGGAAAGCCGTAGAAGTGAGTAGGCCTAGGAAACCACAAGACCTTTCAACTGTAAACTATTCAAGACGTAGTTCCGAGAACTAGTCACAAATAAGTCAACAAAGAATTAGAATTAGGGCCAGTTTCATAGTCAAGTTTAGTACGCCAAGTCAAGTGCGGCACTACACTAAATACATGACGACACCTACCTAAACTCGAATGGAATGGGCCAGTTTCCTATGCGAGAACGGCCCTTTCCATTCTGGTTTAGGTAGGTGTCGTCATGTACTTAGTGTAGCGCCGCACTTGAGGCGTACTAAACTTGACTATGAAACTGGCCCTAAGAATAAAAGGGTTAGTGATTGGTAGAGGAGGGAAAGGGGAGTTGAGATTCTGATATCAGGCCCCCTTCCCCCCAATTCTTGTAGTTTCAGGGTTGCCAGATTGGCATTTTTAATGCCAATTTCCTGAAATCTGGCATTTTTGCAGTTTAGTTGACATCAGAGAATTGATTTGGCTTGTTGGCATTTTCCTGAAATTTTTAGAATAGCCGTACGAAAATTACATACCAGTAATTGTTTTTTTTAATATTTTTATTTTAAAGTAAATTTGCTACAAATTGGAAACACAGCAACGTCTCCATCCTTTTAAAATTTGCATAAAAATATTTGTAGAATTGTAAGCCCGAACATTAGATTACACTACCAGTAAATATTATTTAAAGTTAGCCAATTGTCTATATTTTTACCTACTTGAAAATTATGTTTTAGTGCTGTAATTAACTAAATATAATAAAAGCTTAGCCCAAACACAAGTTTATATAACTAACATAAATGCTTAGTTTAAATTGACGTTATGTAATAATGTATCTTTCATTTTTGAAATACATCTCTCTTGAGTGTTTTTTAGGTACTGAGGTTTGTTTGTACTGTCTTTTTAGGTTTGTTGTTATATAATGAATTGCCAGCAATTAGTTTATACGCAGAATAAAGTATAAATTTTGATTGACTGTTGGCCTGAACTTCCTATTTCCAAAGTGTTTGTGTTGTGATTCATAATCATATAACCTTCAAACCCGGCATGAACTTGTGAAATTTACTTTCTATATTCAATCTGTGAAGTGTTTTTTTAATACATAATTAATTATTTTCACTCATAGACATGTCATCAAATAGATGGAAAGCTTTTTAAGATAGCAATCGTAAGTATAATAGTAACTGGCTCAAAAGAAGCATATTGTAAACTTTGCCACTGCACTATTGTACCTATAATTAGTAGCCTCCCAAATCACTCTACTACCTCCTAGCTACGGTCGCACTAGACCAAAAGGAAAGTGGGGGTGAGCTACAAAAAGTAATAAAGAAGAAAGACATCAGCAACAATTTGGTAACAATATGAATGTTTTATTTAATATAATAGCAATTTAAACAATAATTTACATGACCCCAAAAATCCAAAAGGGATTGTGTTGAAAATCATATTAAACAAATGCGCAGTACTATCATGAGACTGTTTCCAAACATGAAACATGTTCTTAAGTCAACTATGTCAGTCTGGAAGAGACAACCACTCGATCCAACAACACAATGTCAGTTTTACAACAGTGAATATTGACACAACAAACTAAAGTGTTGACTATACGAGTAAATTACTTTATAAATGTATAGTCAGATATGTATTGAATACAAAAAGAAAAGAGCCTTATGGGCATTTTTGAAATAGGTACAAAAGTTGTCTGCTACGCACCATTGAATATAGAAAAATAAAAATAAAAAGGGAAGTTAAATTTAATATCGTACGGATATTTCGGGTAACACAAGATATTGGCTTACCGACCATAGGTCAAACTCCCGCGGGACTATTAAATGTAGACACATCTACAGACGTTAACAAGATCCCTACATGTTAATAACAATTATATAGCATACAAAAGAAGTATATATAAACCATAATTAAATTAAATTAAAAAAATTAGAAAATATTCAAAGTAAAAATCAATCCATCAGCAAAATTTTACGTTAATTTACCAAACAATTCAAAATAAGAAAACTTCCTCAAAAGATGAGTTTACATTAACAGCTAAATTCAGACAATTCAGATATAATACTTCTAGCAAAAATTAGTTCAAAAATATGGCGATCTGATATATTCAGTGACCTCACTGACACTGGCGCCTAATTGGCGGTTAAAAGAATTAGATGTCTCATTACAAAATTTAGTATTACAAACAATATTAATTTTAGAAAATAGTTAACGTTGCCTATTTAGGTTTATTCCAATGAATACGTTACTTTAATTTCAAATTTGAACAAGTAATAGTTCAAGTCTATTAAAATAATATCGATGAAATAAATATAGAGATAATACGAAAACACCCTGGAAATGTCCAAGTCCAGGACTGGCCTTATCCTGACGGCGTCTAATACAATATTCTAGGACATGACTTCTCCTGAAGGCGTCCAATTTAATAGTCAAAAAGTCTTCAGAATCACCGGGTTTAAATAGTGTTTCTAGTCGCCTGTGGTTGAAAGGGGAGGGGGATTGTCCATATTCGTCAGTGACGTCCCATCGGCCTTTTCGATGGATGAAAATCAGCACGTACACCATCAATCAAGCTTGGATTGGCTGGCCTCACTTCATCACGTCCGCCAGTGTTGACAAAAGATCTTTTTGACCAGAACACCAGTGACGTACACACATCACGCGCTGTCTTTGTGGTAGATTCCGTCTTGCCCGCAGGATGGTAGATTATTCGTAATTCCGGTACTGTTGTTAGCGTCATTCCTGAGTCCCATCGGAATCACTGACTCGTACGCTTGGCATATAAGATGTAGTTACACCAAGGCTCATTCGTCCCACTCTCCAATTTAGGACGCGGCGAGTATAGCCCAGTCTTGAAGGTTGTTCTAGCCAGAAGATACAAAGGGTAAGTACATTAACATTTTATTGATTGCAGGGAGTTTATTCTTGTTTGATATGGCTTTGTATTATAGACGGATTCTACATTGGACTCTAATAGAGAAGCTTACTATTGCAAGAAGTTTATTAATATGGCGGTTTCATACGGAGTGGGTAGTATGACTTGAAGATTAGTATGGGGGGTGGTATGATGTAACATCACCAGATGTTACAATAAGATGAAAACTCCATCACAAAACCAAACCAAACTTAATGTAACAAAGAGTTATAGGCAAAATAATGATAAAGTTAAAACAGCAGAGCTTAAAACTGCTGTAAGCATGACCTGCCATTTTGCAATACTGGGCCACATAAAATTATATAGAACTAAATGTACAGGCTTAGTAAAAAAACATCATATCACCTGTACTAAAAACTGATATATTTGATGACCTTCAGAACAAAAATATGCCATAATTATAGATGAGTCTAATGACGTTTCCACACAAAAGCATTTGTGTATTTTAGTTCGTTTTTAAAGTGACAGGAAAAAATAAATTATAACTGGATTTATTGGTTTAGTTCCCATACAAAAGGCTATAGGAAAAAACATATTCAATTTGATTGACGAAGAAATCAAAAGATGTGGCCAGATTCTTACAAATTGCATTGGATTTGCATCAACTAGTGCATCAAACATGGTGGGGTGCAAGAATTTTATGTGGTCTAGACTTAAAGATTTATCACCTTCCTGTGTACAATTCAAATTTATTTGTTATTCACTGGCACTTTGCATTTATCATGCAATAGCCAAAATATCATAAAATATTGGATATTTGCTTTCAGGTATACCTAAGTGGTTTCACTATAGTGATTTTTAAGACGAGAAACCTATAAAGAATTGTTTAGAGTTTTGAACATACTATTATAATACGGGTTTTTATTTAGATATTTGTCCCGCGATACGGCGCCAATTATGTTGATACGGGATTTTATTTGATATTGCCCTGTGATTGTGAACTATTTATAACGATATCTGGGTTTATGATGATGACGCGTACATACCTCACTACGCAGTTATCACACGGTTATGTGATCTGATTATATGTCATACTTATTCTTATAAAATGAGCAAGATTATTGATGTTGCATACAATTTAATTAAATGATTACAACTTCGGTACTTAAGATATGATATAAAATGACACAGTTTTTGTTAAATTATGGATTGTTTTTGTGTGATGTATCACGTTCCACGTTCTGAGTACTGTGTGTTGTGTAGATTTGTGTTACTACTTATTAATATATTACTGGCACTGTGTCACTGTGTTATTACAAAGTTCTTGTGTGGCTCTCTTTCTGTCTACTGGCACACTGTGTATTAATATATAACTGGCACTGTATGGATTCATACGCAAAAGAGGCTTATATATGACCTACCCCTTGCTTCTTGGACCCCTTGTCAACAGTCTTAAAACTAACTAATAGAAAAGTTCCTGGCAACCTGATGTTTTTAAGGCTAGCTTCCTATGAGGAAGATGTAGGCATTCCAGAGCGTGTGTCTGAGGATCATTGTGGGCGCACCTTGGTATGTCCGGAATGAGACTCTACACCGCGACCTGGATATGCCTACCATCAAGGACCACTTCCGGGGACTGGCGCAGTCTTTCTACGCCAGACTTCCCGGTGCCACCAATCCTCTTATCCAGGGGCTTGGGAACTACGTCATCGACCCTGGTGGGTGCCATCGACGTCCCAAAGCCCTGCTCGGATAAGCGAGATGTGACAACAGTGGTTTGGGAGGCTCTCACCAGCCCCCCATAGAGTAGTGTCTCCGCACGTAACTCTAAAAACCCTNTTGGGAGGCTCTCACCCAGCCCCCCATAGAGTAGTGTCTCCGCACGTAACTCTAAAAAACCCTTATTCGGTTTTTCAAATTTCTTACCTCCCAATGTTACAAACAATATGTAATATCTGTTTCTTTGTTTCAGAACTTCGCGAAACGCGACAACCCGTTTTTTAAAATTTTTGCGAACCACACGGTGTGACCAATTGGTCGGTACGTGTTGGAACTTGCTCTCGTGCTCCCCTCCAGGGAGCATCAGAGCATGCCATTTGACTTCGTGGGTAGAGGGAGCAAGCGTGTCACATGATTTTTATAATACAATGGAGTTGATCTTTTATAGAAAAAAAAAGTTTTTAAACGTAGTGTATTGAAGTTATTCCTAAATTTGCTTGATTCTCCATGGATGAAGTATTAAAATAATATTTTTCATACAATTCTTTAAAGAAAAATACACTTCATCCATGCATATATGAAAGGGGGCCAAAACAGTAATATAACAATACCTATGGAATTTGAATTAGCCCGAACTGCCCCCCTTCCCTTTGAAAACCCTTCATCTACTTGGTGGCTTGTGCGTGGAAAAGTTATGTTTAGTATTTTTATGAATTGGGAAGAGCTAAAGGCTTATTTCACTAGTGCTGAATTAGTTCAATCAAAGTTAGACACAGAATTCAAAGCAAGACTGATAAAGGATGTTGTTTGACTACAAAACTTACTTTTACTTTGTGTTCGAGACACCTGTTGTACAGGAATTTGAGAGACTGATCATCCTTTTTCAACAAACCAAAGCTGATTCTCATTAATTGTACCAAGAATTATTCTTACATCAGAAAAGTTTTCAGAGTATACTATATAATGTCATTGGACAGAAAGAAAAAATCATTAAGTTGATTTTGGTATAGAATTCTTAACTGAATGTAGTAGGTTCCTATAGAATAACAACAGTTTTGAGGCTTATTTAGAAATAAAAATTGTCAAAGAAAGATGTATATGTATGCTAGATTTTAATCTGGCAGCCCTGCTGTAGTTTGCGAAAATATTAACAGTAGCAGTTTGAGAACATACCTGTAGAAGAGTGCTTGTTATAAATACTGTGTCGTGTGAATGCTTTTAGTTTGGATAATTTAGTGTGTAGTACAGACTTGTGGTATTTAGTTAGTGATTGTGTAGGATGAACTTGAATACTTAGTCGAATGCTAAAGTTTGTTTCCTAAGTTAACACAATGACTTCCAGTAAACGAACAAACTGATCTTGTCTAGTTTTTTTTAAGTAGGAAATATCTTTTTAAAATACAAACATATTGTTTGGTGGTCAAAATTGATAACATTTTACCATTTTAAAAGTGTTATCTTATAGATATTAATAAAATATATCAAATGTGACTGCTGCAGATTACATGACTTGACGTATGTACACATAAAAATGGTTTAAGTAACTTTTGAAACTGCCAAAAAAATTCTAAGCTATGGAAGATTTTGTCAAAAGAGCGGGGGTAGGGGGGTGGGTTAACTACCCACGACACAAACAGCCTCAAATATTCCCCAGTCATAGGTCACCCTTTTCAATACCTCTGTGTCTGATAAGTATGAAAATAATTTGGATCAGTGATGGCGGAACTTTATCGTGGAAAGTAGAAGCGGCAATCGACCAAAAAGTGTTTTGAGGGACTTGATAGCCCCTTTGCTCCTCATCCCCAATCTTTAAGATCTCTGAGAAGCCTCCCCCGCCAAACATTTGGCGATTGGAATTTATTTTAAAATAATACTTAAACTCGCATCTATCATAAGTAATGTTACGTCAGATTTTAAAAAAATGCTCCTGGAAGATATTTAGAATGGTCTTTGTATGAGTTTTTTAATTTTAATTTTAATTTTATGCCTTTAAAATTTATATAGCGTTTTTTAATAATCGTATCATATTCGAAAATAAAAAGGGGAGTGAAATAAACCAAGAGAAGGGCAGACTCATAGGGAAGAAAATTCTTTACAGGGGTCAATGCATCCCCCGTTATGCAGCCACTTTAGTCTTTGTTTAAGAAGTGCTCATTGTAAATTTTTTATATTGGAGAGAACAGAGGCTATGTAAGTTTCTAATTGCTAAACAAATTTATAGCACTCATATTATTTAATCTCTGCCATTAATTACCATAAAAATAAACACCAGATAGTTTCTAGATCTAGAGGCATTAATATTTTCAAATTTTCTCTGTTTACAGAAGTTGGGACGCTAAACCCCCCTAACATTTTGACCTGGATATGGCCTTGGCTGTGTGGTCAATCTAACTGCAGTTATTGTCGTTGTTATTTGTATTGTTGTTATTAGAATTACTATTATTATTATTATTATTATGCGTCAAGCTTGCACGATCTCTATACGTTTCCACTGGTAGTTTGCTATGAGTGATGACTTCACGGGGAAAACCCTGGCGATTCTCTAGGTATAGCTTGTTCATTACTTCATGACACCACCGTTATTATATATCTTGTTCATTACTTTATGACTAAAGATATTATATAGCCCGTTCATTACTTCATGACACCACTGTTATTATTTATTGCGTTTATTACTTCATGGTGACTGGTATTATATATCTCGTTCACTGCACCATAACAATACTATTACTATAGCTCGTTCCATTTTGAAAACCTGGAATTATTATTTTCTCGAAAAATGTTCCAGTTGCTAAAAAAACAACCAAATTCACTCAAGATATCTATAGTTTTAAAGTTCCCACTCTAGTTTAATTTCTCCCAAGGACGTTAATACCCAAAACTCCACTAAATGAGCTATTAACAGCTATTTTACAAGTAGTTCTTCCAATGTATCAGAAATATTCATCTCCAATTGACGAGTATTCGAGTCAAGTTTGAATCCATAGAAGGTCACGTCTTACAAACTGTTATTCAGGCTTAAAGATTAACCAAGATGTTGTTGATTAGTTTTAATCGCACCGGTGATTCACATTTCAAACAAGATGATTAACCTACTAACAAAGAAAACCAGTTTGCAGAACTCCGAATTTGATTTGGGACCGCAAAATTAGAAAATGGCATCAATACATCAGAAAAGGTCATCAATCTCGTCTTGTCTGGTTTCCCGGTGGTGGAGGAATTTGGGTATACTGAGGGTGGATCTTTTTCAAAAATTAGTTTCCCACTCTGCCTCTATCAAGAACATTTCCTTTAAATTTTACTTCTTTACATTCTAAACAATTTTTGCGAATATGTAGATAGCTCTGAATGTTAGTAAGACGCAGAGCACATAAACATACAACAAATATATACATATCTTGAGATAAGCCCAAATGAACCACGATTGTTCCCTGTTTCCATCCCCACTCGAGATGGGAAATGTAAAAATCTTTCTTTAATTTTTTCTCCATAAAATGTTTGCACCTACGTGTAACTAACGCACTCGAAATAGGTATATCGAATTTTAAAGTTTCCTCTTTGGTTTTGTTCATCCTAAAGATGTTAACACCAGAAACACTACCAGATGTTTAACCCAGCTCCACACATTCATTGACTAATATTGGTTAATGTCCACGAATGTTGTTAGCCAAATGTTCGTGTTCAATTAATTCTCAATGCTCTATACATACAGACTCAACATTCATTATTTGTGGATGAACTTTCTGGCCTACCAAGGGAAAGGCAGACCCAAATTAGTGAAGAAAAGAATGTGGCAACTGATTTATACTTTTTAATGTACTATGTTGCAAGTAAAGTAAAAGAAGAACCAAAACTACGCCGCAGACATTGATAATGGATGGTATTTTTGGATTCTCGTCCACGAATCCATCACTGAAGTTCTGTTTTTGTAGTTCTCGTACTTCGGATCCCATGTACAATACTTTAAAATGGCCTAATTTTACCATTCCATATTGAAAAGATCTACTAAACACTGCCAAAAAGAAATAAATGCAAGATATTCTAAGGAAAACAAACACTAGAATACAAACAAACTACCACAAATGTTCATTAATTAACTGTGGACGCTTGCACCATTATGCTTTCTGGCGATTATTCGTCCTCTTTTAAGTGGGCTACCCACCTAGGTGGCGTAGTTGGCTAACATGCTAGTCGTGTTGAGCTCGACTGCTGAGGACGGGGAGATCGAGGTTCGAATTTCGTTCGGGTGAACTGAGGGTAGTTTTTCCCAAATGGTTTTCCACTCTCCTTCCACGATAATGCGGGTTCACTTCCTCTAATTCAACCTTCTCAATTCCTAATCCTTAGCGTAATTAGTACTTAAAAAGCGTATAACCCGAACGGGTAGTAAGACGCGGTGCTAATATTAATTATTAATGTTTTAAGTGGGCTATTCTACCTATTCTAATGTTCGTATTTGGCCAAATATTCCGTGTTACACAAATCAAACATCGAATAATCGTAGACGAATAACGTATATATGGAGCCAGCTTTACAGTAATACAGTGATTCCAGTTTTATTCTTACACTCACATATCTACTACAGCGCTTGGTGGTTGAATGTGTAACCAGTGTTGTATTTACTGTGGAACAACCCACTTTGGTGGTCACATGGTTTGAGGTAGGCATGATTTCGTGCGTCCCACTGACCTTATGATGTACCAACACGCAATGAGACGCTATTCTTCTTTTTATGAACGTCAAAGTTATATCTCTTTTGGGAATTTAAAATAATTTAGAGAAATTCAGTATGTGAGGTTGGTGTACCAAATTTGTATATTTTTTTAAATATAGAAATCAATTCTCAAAAAAAATTGTTGAAGTAGCACACCAAATATGCGCAATGTATGGCCGCTCATACGTATGGCAACAATTGTTTTCCCACTTGAGAGGTCTCGGCTTACGAACACACATCTCAGTGGCATTAGTCAATAAATTATAAAAGTGATTTGGCACAAAATTATAAATTCTTATATTCACACCATTGTTGGAAAAAAAAGTTACAAATTGTTGGTAAAAAAAACCGTTTAGTCTTTCGTTTTATCTACACTAATATTATAAAAAGGAAATATTTGATTTTTTGTTTTTTTGTTTGTAATGGATAAACTCAAAAACTACTGGACCGATTTTAAAAATTCTTTCACCAATATAAAGCTACATTATCAGCGAGTAGCGTTATTTTTACTTTTCAACTTCCTTGTACCCAGATCGGTATGCTTACTGTCCAAATGTCTGGCTCATTTAGTTTAGTTTGATAGTGACACATCGGTCAAGATTCAAATCTTCTTCATCCCCACCCCATAATCAAATGATATCTGCTTCTTTTCAATGCAATTTTCCAATCTTTCCAGACAGATGCAATTACATGCCCTCACCCACCTCTGTGGCCGCATGGTCTAACACGCTAATCTCATGTTGGACTAGACTGCTGAGGACGTGGAAATCTGGGTTAGATCCCGGTCAGGTGGACTAAAAGTGGTTTTTCCTAAAGGCTTTCACACTCTTCATGCGAATGTGGGTGCACTTCCTATAAATCACACCTACTTCATCTATAACCCATTGGTGTAATTAGTGCATTTGCTATAGCCCTAACAGGTAGTAAGACCCTGGCTGTGTATAAGTTGCATACATTGCGTAACCTGGACAGGTAGTAAGACAGTATGCTAGAAACTTTTACATTGATTCTATTTGTGAAATTAATTGAGTAAATTAGTTATTTGAAGACTTTTTGATATTGACTAGGTGTGTGCATGTATTTTTTTAATATCTAATTGTGAGGTTACAAAGATCTTTAAAAAAATAGAAACTCTGTGCAATAATGTAATTTAATTGATAAGGAAGGGGGCCTTTTTGGTTATGTTAGGCATTGATAGAAACAAATGTATATTTAGAAAATAAATAACATTTTCTTCTATCAGGACTTAGCCTAACTTTATTTCGGATTGGCTTCCTTACTTATCAATTAAATTGCATTATTTTTAAATTAGTGTCAAATCCAATAGTTTTCCAATCTGAATCTGGGGTAAAATTATGAACTTCAGTGAAAATAAAAATATAATGTAAATTTTAGAAAATATTAATTGTAAATAAACGTTAACATATTTTCTTATCCATTCCTTATAACTTAGGGTTTGTGTTTCAAATTCAATATTTTCTAGAATTCTAGAATCTCCTTTAGTATTAGAGGGTCCTATTTCTAATTATATTAGTGTTTCCATGCATATTTATAAGCCATTAATCAATTATTATTTTATTTATAATAATAATAATAATAATATTAATATAAATTATTAAATATTTTTGTCAAGTACAAGCTTTTATATATTTTTTAACAAAAATATGCCTGGGTAGACAATCTACATCAACACTAATATTATAAAGAGGAAAGATTTGATTTTTAGTTTTTTTGTTTGTAAAGGATAAACTCAAAAACTACTGGACCGATTTTAAAAATTCTTTCACCAATACAAAGCTACATTATCAGCGAGTAACATAGGCTATATTTTATTTTGAAAATTTAATTTATTCCTCATAAAAATGTCGATAGTCACTCATATTTTATGGTTGAGTCTATGATGATTCTTCAATATGTGTGTTGAAAATAATAATGCGGGGGTGGGCGGTGGGGGAGGGGGAAAGGGTCTAGTTAATTATAAATGACTAGCGAAACATGGAAGACCAAAATCATCTAAA
>CABFOV010004111.1:41660-54382 GCA_902141375.1 Timema poppense
GGTCCCGGCACAGATTTATCTGATTACCAAACCCTTCCTTCACCTCTGACAAGACATCTTGTGAATGTGGGGAATGCCAGGCCTCCACCGTGGTTCGGATTCCACGTTAAACTGTAGGTCCTTCATTTCATCTCACAATCACCCTACCATTACACATTAGCGTAAGTGCGTATAACCCGAACGGGTAGTAAGACGCGGTGCTAATAATAATAATAATAATAATCTATTGAGGGTGGTTATTTCTAATTGGTTTACCACTCTCCTTCCACGCAAATGCGGGTAGATTACCTCTAAAACATTTTCTTCCTCGCCCCTACCTAATTATAGTAATTATCATGTAGGCCTATACGTACAACTGAACCGGTAGTAGGACACAGTGATGAGATCTAATTATTATAGGATAATGACAATATATTTTTTATATGTGCCCCTTTCCCCCAGTATATTCAATGCTCAATGTGGTCCTTATGATCAAACAAGTTTGACATGCCTGGTCTAAGGAATTACTCTCGCAATATACTAGATAAGGTTTTCTTTAACCTTTTTAAAACTACAGCCCTCCGATGAATTGCTCAATATGTCCTCATAACTCCTTCTCCAGACTGTCATCTTTATCATCAGTCCTATTAGGTATCAGTATGACTTCAAAATATACTAATAGCTTGGTTTTATTCAACAGCAGTGCTCGTCTATAGGGGCCATATGGACTCGGACCCACCAACACTATTTGAACATAAAAAAAAAATCTTTTTGTTTCATGACATATTTTGTAAAAAAAAAATTAATATGAAGTGGAGCTCCATTCTCTACGCACAGTAAATTATTCGATTTCTCATACAGTATTCCATTCCCAAGAGGATTCATCCCTCGCTACAATCGTCAGTCAGGTGACTGTGCCAGCGCAAGAAGAAGAAAAAAAAACATTTTTTAATGCGTAGTTTGGTAAAAAATAATTGTGGTTAACTATGTATGAGTGAAGAAAAATGAAGCCTATTTTGTTTCTATTGTTTATTATTTGGTTTGTTCAAGTAATATCACCACTTGTTAAGTTTAATTCAAAATCTGTATTATTTTATTTATTTTTGTATGAAGATTTTTGTGATTTTGTAATTAGAGTGAGATTTAAAAATAGGAAAACTTAAATGTATTTAATTTAATATGTTAATACGTGTCGAGAAAATATCATTAATAGTAAGCCTTGACCTGGTCCCACCAAAAATAAATATCACGCGCCACCACTGGTCAACATATGGATAGCTAGGAACAGAACAGCTTGAATAAAATCATGGGGATCTAATCATTTTTATTCATAGACGAATTTAAAATCACAAATACACTATCTGTACAGATGATAACGGTGATATTTTATTATAATCTCTTTTTTTCAAGAACTGTTCAGAGATCGAGTTCCATACCCCCGTTATTTGGTACCCATAGCCAAAGGGGAATAAAAACTACCGATTTAGAACCCATGAACTAGACTATCGATGACGAGAATATTGGAGTTAGAATATCGGTAGGGTGTACTGAGGCTTGTTTTTCCTCAATAATTTTCCACTCTTCCTCCATGCAAAAACGGGTACACTTCATCTAAATTAAACCTTCCTCATCCTTAATACATTAGCGTAATTAATATATAAGCGTATAACCCGATTGAGTAGTAAGACGTGGTGCTGCTTTGAAAGAAACTATGGACCAGCTATGTTAATTCTTCATTAAATGAATCAGACAGAGCCTTAAGGTGGGGATGTAGGGAAAGTAGAAAAGATCAGTATTTTTGCAGTTTTTACGGAAAACATGTTTTCGGCCGAAATAAACAAAATATTGCTCCAGTAGCAACGTTTAGTGTAATTTTCTACACATGGTGATATCAACAGTTGTTGAATATATGTCATAAGCATAGTGGTTTTAGATTATAAACCTTTTAAATGAAAATAAAAACTTATTATTAAATTCCAGAACATCATTGACAGATATTCAAGAAATTTTGAGGTCACCATGTGAATAAAATTAAACTCTATGTTTATACTTGAGAAATATTCTATTTATTTTGAATATAGAAATATTTTGCTATAAAAAACTGCATAATCACTGGCCTTTTCTCACGTCCCCTTCCATCCCACCTTAATGACTACATTCCCTTAACTGGGATTCACTCATATGAGATTGTCCTATTCAAAATGTATACGAAATGTATGGGTTCTTCTCCCTCCCCTCGTCCCCGACCTCCGACAGTAGGTTTTGTTTACTAACTTAGACAGGACACATGAATTTAATAATGGCGGCCGCAATACCCACGTAGTTGAGAGAGTCACGTGAAGACCAGCGAACCTTACCTCGCCCCAAGGCCAACTGTTTCCTACACCTCCACTGACCAGAACAACACACACGGGACATTTTCTCCGCCAGCAGTCTCTCCTAGAGATCGGCGAGAGGTGAATCGACGAGCAACTTTTGTGTTGGGTGTCTCGGTAAGGTTGGCAGCTACGTAATGACAACTTCAAGCTGACACACAACAGGTGAGGTCAGTCCTCGACCACCTCGTGGTCAGGGAGGTTGACTAAAGGTCATTGTAAACCAGTCCCTGGTTCTAACTACTAGGATTTGTTTTGTCTGTTTAGGCTAGTAAAATCGCCTTAGTAGGTACCTTTAAGTGTTTTACCTAAGATCACTTTAACAAGAACCTTTTGGATCTATAGTTAGATTGCCTTAGTAAGTATCTTTAAGTGCCATATAGTAATATAACAATTCACCTTAACAAGTACCTTTTGTTGCTATAGTTATATTGCCTTAGTAAGTATATTTAAGTGCCATATAGTAATATCACCATTCACCTTAACAAGTACCTTTTTTTGCTTTAGTTATATTGCCTTAGTAAGTTTCTTCAAGTGCCATATAGTAATATCACCATTCACCTTAACAAGTACCTTTTGTTGCTATAGTTATATTGCCTTAGTAAGTTTCTTCAAGTGCCATATAGTAAGATCACCTTAACAAGAACCTTTTGGTTATATATTTATATTTCCTTAGCAAGCATTTATAATTCTGGTAGTGAGATTACTTCAAGAGTCTTTTAGAGCTAAAATTAGATCAACTTAGCAATATCTTTAAGTATTATATTAATAATTCATATTAAATATATGGACTAATCACCATAGCAAGAAATTTTTTCCACAGTTTTATTACCTAAAGACAATTAAATTTAGCGCAGTAATCATCAACAAGAGGTTACACCATAGTATAAAAATGAAGTTTGAAACTCACGTCCTGTCAAAAGTGGCACCCAAAACGAAGGTGTTGGCGTATGTATGCATAAAAGTAGTTCTCGTTACCTGGACTATCATATAAGTTTATTCACATAGTGAACTAACCATAACTGTTGTTGTTTTAGGTTAAGTTCATTTGTAAGTACAGGGTTATTATCACTTATTGTAATGTGTTCGTTAACTTCCCATCTCCCACCATCACAGACTTGACAAACTCAGCAACGTAATAGTGTTTTTGGCATTTGTTGTCAATAAGGAGGAATGCCACTTGTTTATATGTTAGGTGGAAAAGGAGGATTATTTTTCCGAACTGTGGCAACCTACACTATGGGCCAGTTTTATAGTCAAATTTAGTACGCCTCACGTGCGGCGCTACACTAAGTTCATGACGACACCTACCTAAACCAGAATGGAATGGGCCAGTTCCTATGCGAGAACAGCCCATTCCATCCGAGTTTAGGTGGGTGTATTGTATTTAGTGTATAGCCGCACTTGAGGCGTACTAAATTTGACTATGAAACTGGCCCTAAGCCTTGAACCATCACACGGCAGTTCCGGGTGTTAAGAAAACAAGTAACCATCTCACGGAAGTTCAATTCAGTCGCGGATCCAGAAAAAATTACGGGAGGAGCACAATGATACAAATAACCATGTTGTTACGTTACCTCCTTTAAAAAAGCTGCATATTATATCAATAAGATTTTTTTAATTTGTATAAATCTAGGTAATATAAGAGTGTTAATGATTTGGATGATAAATAGTTAATTATCTCGGTATAAATGATAAAGGACATTTTGTTGATAAAATCTTATCAGCAAACTTAATAGCCAGTCCTTTGAGATGCGAGAAGAAAACAAAATTACATAAACTATAATTTAGTTTTTCGCAGATTTTTATGGCAAATATATTTATAGTCTCTTCAATGACTATCTCAATATTTTTATTTATATTTAACACAGCCAGATCATTGAGTCATTGATGATCTCAAGTATCTTTTAATTCTAATCAACAAAATAAAATATCACTCTGCTGTCGAAGTAGTAAATGGTATCACACATAGAGATTTCAATATACACACATTGTTTGAAAATCAAGACTTAAATGTGTACGCTTCCATGGGCGTTAAGACTTTTTTTTTTGTATATAAAGCGTATAACCCAAATTGGTAGTAAGACGTGGTGGGGCTAAATGAATAAAATAAAATAATAAATTCAGATATTTGTTTCAATAATCCACTCCATAGTTTCAATTCCATATGATTTATAAAAATAAAATCTAATTCATATGTTTTTTCTGCATCCAGTAACTCGTCGTCTGCTAACTTTATTTATTTGAGGTATTTAACGTTCACTTTCTGAAACGACTGATTTTATCAGCATAGAGAATGTCTGTGGGCGAGACCAAAAGGGCCTACCAATTTTCCGGTAACGTTATTTACACATAGCTTACGGGGTTCTTTTACATGCCACAATCGACACGGGAACGACGGCTTTACTTCCCCTCCAAAGAAAGTTGTGCTTCGGATTTTAATCGCCCCAGAAAAATCCTTTGACCCTGACTGGGTTTGAACCCACGAACATCGGGTCCTCAGGCAGACACTTTATCCCAAGATCACCAAGATTGACGTCATCTTTTAATATCTTTTGTTGTAGCTAGAGGGAATTTAAACGATTGCTGTATATTTTCCAAGAATCGACAGGGGGACACATGTCCCGGTACTTCTATCTTGAATCCACCACCAGGTCCAGTTGCCAGATGAACCAGAGACCAACTCACGACACTTCCAGGCACCCGCCGAGCCAAGAATCATCTTATCACATTTTCAGGTTCCAGAAGAACAACGCGCCATTTCACGGCGGTTCCAGGTGTAAGCAGAACAATGAGCCATTTCATGGCAGTTCCAGGTGCCAATATAATTATGAACCAACTCACGTCAGTTCAAAGTGACATCAATACCGTGAACCATTTCATGGCAGTTCCAGGTGCCAACATAACCATGAAACCATCTCACCACACTTTCAGGCGCCCGCAGAACCATGAACCAACTCACGGCAGTTCCAGGTGACAGCAGAACCATGAGCCAGTTCACGGCAGTTCTAGGTGACAGCAGAACCATGAACCAACTCTTAGCAGTTTCCGATGACAGCAGAACTATAGAGCATCCTCTAACAGTTTCAAGCACCAGAAGTGCCATGAACAATATCACCATCTTCATGCTTGCTGCCTTCCTACTACTAGGTAATGTCACACCACATAGGTGCAAATACGGGCTTCTTTTGTAAAATGTATAATATCTACAACAACAATCATGTTTGTAAAAAACACTAAATTGTTTCAAGGGGGTGTATAATGTGTTGAAAAAAAATTCTTGCCAGTTCCTATTGGGGTACTTCCCTACGATCCCTTGCATGTGAGAACCTCCCCCTTTCCCCACTTCTAAAAATTTAGCTATGGCTTTGATTAAAATATTTTCCACCATAGTTTATAACAAATAGTCTACATATTCCTAAACGCCTTCAAGGCACCGAACCAAAAACTTTACCGATCTCATTTCATATATTTCTCTTTCAAAGGTTCTGATTTCAGCCGTATTCTGGTTGTCAGAATCCAGATCTAAATGTTCTTGTTGCTTCAGATATTGTAGAAAGTTTCTAGTCAAGTTTTTTAGATTGCTTGTACTTTAACAATTTCACTTAGTTGGTTTACAGCCCACATTAGTGGGCGCGCAGGCTAAAGCGTCAATATAGTCTGGCCTAGTTTGATGGTGACGAGTAGGTTGAGGGATGTACGAGATGGTTATGATGATTATCTCACACTGAGATGATTTTTTCCTACTTGGTTTGACACTTTCCCTCCACGAAAACTTCAGCTACACACAATATAAATTATTTCTTCCTCCTCCCTATCCCATCATATCAGTACAAATATGTTCGGATAGCCACGCCGGTATTAAGACAGGATAATAAAAAATTATTAGTTACTTAAATGTTTTGTTATATCACGCTTTATTTAGTGATTAGGGAGCATTCGTTATCTACGTATTTTTATTGAGATATTTAACCTGAACACATCACATTAACACATGACTTACAAACTAACTTAACGTAGGACTATATGCCTAATATTAAACACACAATCTTAGTGTCTTGATATTTACTAATTGGATATCAAGATGAACCTGTCTGTTTAAAAATAATAAATGTATTTGTCAGCATCATCGGGAATAGATCCTAGGTTCTCTAGACAAGAGGTAGACCCCTTCAACAATTTATATACACTGAGGGCAGAGGGTAGATATAACGAAGGGGGGGAAGGAAGTAGTTTGATTCAGTTTCACATTTTAATTTATGAGATGAAATGTGTACAGCTGTCTTCATAAGTGAAAATAGTTTGTAATCTACATTTTTATTGCTGCGTTTTCTCTCCTCCTTCTCTCATATTGTTTAGTGAGTTAACCTAAAGTGAATTCCAGATGCTATCTCCACCTGCTCGGATGTATTTAAAATACTGACTAATTATTTTTCCTTTGATAAATTTCACAAGGATTGTGTACTGAAGTCCATTCAGGAAAAAGAAACCCCTTTATTTTTAATACTCCACGTCTAACTAACCATCCAGGCTCTCCTCGTATTTACACCAATGGTATTGTAAGGAGGAAGGTAGAATTTTGAGTAGTTGTAACGGGAATTTGCGTGGAGAGAGAGTGGGGAACTATTTAATAAAAAAACTTTAATTACACCAGACTGGTATTCAAACCCTGACCTCACTCATCTTCTAGCAAACCATAATAAACTAGAGCGACGCCTTTGTTCACGGGGCCACTGGTTTGGGTTGAAAGCACCCATCATATTTTAGCTTTAGAATCTGAGATAGTAAAAGCAAAACTTGGAGTTATTATTGAAATACATCAACAGTCCATGTTTTGTGCCCTTATCAATAATTGTTTCAAAGACGTGTTTCTCTCCTTACAGCTTTCCCTATGAGGGGCCAGGCTTGCCCCGAGCCCTTGACCTGTCTCCCAAGGGAGGAATGCGTGTCCCAGCTAAGAGGTCACACCCAGGCTCAAACCGACATCCTGTTTGTCTGCAGCAGTGCTCACGGGGAAAATACCATCTGCTGTCCCGCGGTGGAGTCCTTGGAGGAGTGGGACGCATCGAGCACGGTGGCTGTCACCCTCAGGAGCTCAGTGCACCCTAGCATGCACCTCATGCCTTCCGGAGATGCTTGTGACGTCATCTCCCTGGACAGGATCAGGAACGGGATAGTGGCGAAGCAGGGGCAGTTCCCCTGGATGACCCTCCTCGGCTATAGATGTAATAAACCAGTGTTCAATACCACCGGGAGGTGAGACATGAGACTCTGCTTTGTAGGGTGGCGCGAGGGGTTGGCACTACAGTGGGGGAGGGGGAGATTATTTCCTTCTCATTGTATGAAACGAGAAATATGTTGCTAGAGAAAGATATGCACCCCTCCCTCAACTCTTACAGATTGACACCGTGCAGAATAAACTAAATTACATGAGTTTTTTTATAAAGATAGTAGAGGCTCATTTGTAGCCTCCTAACATTACTGTACGCTCTTACTTTCGTACAATTTTTTTATCTGTTTTACCACTTTGCCACCCTAGAAGCTCCCTCCATGTCTAACCTCATCAGGACATATACAGTAACAACATGACAGGAAGGATTTTTTAGAAAATATAGACATTTTATGGTCACTAATGAAAAGATTGACTAAATTTTATATTATTTCATCGGTATGTTTCGTAAATGACAGTTTAAGATCACCTGACTTTACGTATGATTATATATTCAGTGGTGGAACCAGGGGGGTGTTTATAGGGATCCCATTCCCAATTCCAAAATAAGCAAATACATTGACACCTATATCTTTGTTGTAAATAGATTACTCTTATATACTGTGTGTGACATTGACAGAAGAAATATTATTACATCCCCTTCATGAAGTTCCGGTAGAAGTGAACAAGGTTGTTAGCCGTTTTAGATACAATAATAACAGATTATAATTTGTTGATTAAAACTAAAATTTTGCAGTAATTAGATTAATAAGTTTATTTGATAACCAGATATTTTTATTTAAATATACATTTTTTTTACTACAAAATGGTCTCGTAGATCCCTACCACCCACGGCACAGCACATCCTCAGGTTGCGGATAGAGGATACGGCCTTCAGATAAGAAGGGTAGATGCGAATATATTGAATAAGCATTCGAGGATAGCTGATAAAGGTGATCCTCCAATTTGGAGGTTGAGCAAGGACGGGATGAGCCTTCACCAAAAAAATAATCAATAAACATTCAACAGTTTACCATGGCTGTCCCTGGAGTAAAATATTCCGGAGATAAAATAGTCCCTCATTCCGAATCTTCGGGTGGGGACTACTCAGGGGGCTCATGGGATAGTGGAGCTAGAGAAGAGGCTAGGGTTGGTACGTGATGTGTTAGGAGCTTATATAGGCCAGGGGCACTACAATCAATTATAGATGAAGTAAATAGGTTTGTATTAGATATTGTGGCTATACAAGTGTTTATATGTTCAGGGGGTAGTGTAGAGTCCAAAAAATTAGGTTTTTTGTTTGTGTTTGTGTTTAGGAATGGTATGTCAGTGGTCGGTGGTTAAAGACCTAAAATTCATTAACGATATGATGTAATGTGTAGTGGTAGCAGTGAGGCGGCATAATTCGGTGTCAATGTGTATTGTCCAAGAAAATAAAAAGAGGGCATAATAAAGGATAGTTTTATGAGGAGCTAGAACATCTATATGACCAGTTCCCTAACTATCCCATAAAATGTGTGATAGGTGACTTTAATGCACATATAGCAGAGTAAGAATTCTTTAGACCCAAATCAGGAAAATAAATCTTGTATGGTGTTAATAATGATAATGGAATAAGATTGATACATTTTGCCACACCAAAAAAACTTATTGTGAAAAGTACTTTCTTCCAGCATAATGATATCCATAACTATACTTGGGCCTTCCCAGATGGGAACACATATAATCATATACAACACTTGCTGATAGATCAAACACTTCATAAAAGCTAAATGGATGACATTCAGGTTATACAGATCAGTCAAGTCATTCAGTCTAATACTTTGTAGTAGTAAAACTCAGGACCAATTCTACAGTCAAATTGTGCACGTCTCAAGTGGTGGTGTACTAAATACAAGATGAAACCTACCTAAACTCGAAGTTTAGGTAGTTCTCATCCTGTGTTTAGTGTAGCACCGTACTTGAGGCGTATTCAACCTGACTATGAAACTGGACCTTACGGAACGTTTGTCAACAACAACAACAACAACAAAAAGAGGAGAAAATATAGGAAAGTTATAAAGGTGAAAGTGGAAGAAGAATCATAAATCACTAGCTATAGATTCAATTTCAGTGGAGTGAATAAAGGGAGTAAGTGAAATGTTTGTAATAGAAATTGATAAACATATGTTTTATATGGAACCATGATGTATTACCACAGTCCGACACTTTAGTTTAGTTGGTAGCGTGTCTGCTTACGTAGCTAAGGGTCTCGGGTTCAATTTCCGGTATGGCCGAAAAATGTATCATTGGTGAAATGTAGGTTTACCATTTAACAAAGATAAATTAACGGCCGTTGATTGTATCTTGTGGCTGTCCCAGTCTTAATTTATATTATAATGTATATGAAGCTACAACAGGTCTAGCAAGCCGGTAGTGGAAAATATATGACTTGAATAAAAAAAACTGATTCCGGCCACAGGATGGAGGCAGTAATGGATGTAAAGTAAAATGTATGACCACAAGAATGGAAGGAAAGTATAGTAATATTCATTTTCATTCAAAACAGGAGATAAAACAGAGTGTAATAACTACTGAGGTATCTCAATATTAGCAACATTCTACAAAATTCTATGCAACATAATTTTAATGAGATTGGCCTGATATGCAAAGGAAATAAATCAACAAAGGATCATATTTGTACTAATCGGCAAGTATTAGAAAAAAAGGTGGGGAAACAAGATAATAGTACATCATTTATACATATATTTAAAAAAAACTATGATTCAGTTAAAGAAAGAAATTATATGAAATTTTAGCTAAGTTTGGGATATCCAAAAAATGTGTCAAGCTAATTAAGGTATATTTGGCAGATACGCTTAACAAATAAACTTAAAGAGATATTTTCGAAACACATAATGGATTTAAGCAAAGCGATGCATTTTCCCTATTACTGCTTAATTTATCCTTTAAAATGCTATTAGGGTAATCCAATATAGTATGGAAGGTTTGACATTTTACGATACAATGCAACTATTATGATACGGATATAATTGAGCTTTGTTAAGTAGTAGTAAGAAATTTGTTTCAAGAAATGTGGAAATTTTACTAAAGCCTAGCAATGAAATAGGTTTAGAAGTGAACCTTGTACAGACTTAGTATATGATCACACAAAGAACACAGATTGAGGACGACAATTTAGAGATTACCGTGAACAACATATTGTTTTAAAGGGTGAATTAGTTTAAATATTTAGGAATAATTTTAACTAGCAATAACGATAGTAGATAGGAAATTAGGAAAATAATATGGTCTTGAAATGCATACTCTTACTTGGTAATTGTTGACTTCTTGCCTGCAGCTGGGAAAGTAAAACTCAGAATATATAAAATAATGTTACCGGTTGTTCTCTAAACGTGTCAAAAGTGAACTCTTAACTTACATGACGAAAACAAATTTGGGATGATCGAAAACAAGGCTCTTGGAAAAATATTTGCTCCTAAAAGGGATTAATATACTGGGGAATAGAATATACTATATAATGATGAGTTGCATACGCTGTACTCCTCACAAAACATTGCTAGGATTATAAAATCTCGCAAATTACTGTATGCAGGACACGCAACTCAAATCTGAGATTCTAGAACCGTGTTCAGGATACCTGATGTCAAACTCAATGGGAATATACCATTGGGAAGATCTAGACCTAGATGAAAGGATAACATTAGAATGAACCTGAAGGAGATAGGGTGTAATGAAGGGGACTGGGTAGAACTAGTTCAAGATGGGGATAGGTGGCGTAATTTTGTGAGTGTGGCAATAAACTTAGAGTTCCTATTGCCATAGATTAAGTAAATAAGTATTAATCCTCTAACAGTTTACTGTAAGTCTATGAAGGCCTACCCTTGGTAAACCATACCTTGCTTGTATGGTTCCACTATGGCGCTGCTTATAAGATAGGGCCATATTGTAGCACGTCAAAGTATTCCTGCTACCTTTCAAGGTAGACGAAGTTAATATATTTATTACTCTTACTGTGAGATTGGCTTTTTATTTTATGATTTTTTTAATTAAAAGTACATATTTGACTATCATTAAAATTATGTTTTTACAATTTCCTTTTTTATTAGTATAATTAATTAAAATTATTTCTATAAACTATCAAGATTTTTAGTATTAAAATTATAATTAATTAAAACATTAGATTTATACTTGAATCAGTCTGAAAACCAATCTCGCCACCCATCTCCAAACAAAAAACAGCCCTTTTATTTATGAAGCTTTTATATTCTCCAATATTATTCTTCCTACCCCTCCTAATATTTTAAAATTTATTTTCCATTGGCGACTTGCTACCCGTCCAGGCTATATGCATACAACTACAATAAAGGGGGGCAATGGAACTAGATAGGTAGAATTGATAAGAAATGTAGCTGCACCTTCAGTACACTTGGCCAGGATTTGAACCTCTACCTCCCTATCCACTGTCAAACCAGACTGGTCTGGATGTACCTGACGTTTAATAAGTTCTACACATCCTTACCTGTGTGAGTTTCCTATTTTAGGTTAGATGTTTAACAGAAGTTTAATCATCTTCACCTGCTAGGCTGGCAGCACATTGTTCTTACTCGCACTAGATACCACGGACCATTTATATAGTTGTGTACTTGCTGATATATTCTTCTTGTTTCGTTTGATATTTCGTAATCATAAAATGGTGTGGCTTTATAAAGGTGTGGGGTGGTATAAAGCGCCCCCAGAGGGTTGAAATAGTGTTTACTAACGAGATTTGTCGTGCCAAACTAATTTGGTTCATGATGTATATTTATAATTTTTCGTTTTAACGTCAGAGAAAATAAAATAATCTTTACATACCTATGGTAATAAGTTGTGTTTAGTATCCCGTGATGTGGCTAAGAATAAAAATACTAAACTGGTCATTCTATCTTTTAATATAGTGTGACCACCTATACTGTGTTTTACGATAAAGTTCTTTATAGAACATAGGGAGGGGATGCGAGAAAAACATAGGCTACTTTAATATCTTAATAATTATTATAATTGAATATTTAATAAACTCAATTCCTATTATAATTTTTATTCCTCTTATAAAGTAACATTTGAACTAAATTTAATTCCCAAGTGAATAATATTTTTTACCCCATCTTCCGCCCCCCCCC
>CABFOV010004112.1:0-56319 GCA_902141375.1 Timema poppense
ATATATGTATGTATGTATATATGTATATATGTATGTATGTATGTATGTATGTATGTATGTATATATGTATGTATGTATGTATATATTTATATATGTA
Organism: Timema poppense; assembly: GCA_902141375.1. Lineage (NCBI taxonomy): Eukaryota > Metazoa > Arthropoda > Insecta > Phasmatodea > Timematidae > Timema > Timema poppense. Next base: position 98 of record CABFOV010004112.1, read on the forward strand.
TGTATGTATGTATATATGTATGTATATCTGCATGTATGTTCGTATGTAATTACAACTATTTAAAACGAAATGTAATGAATATAGTCTAATATTAAATAGTAGGGCTACATTATGATTTAATTTGGGGAATGCCAGGCCTCTACCGTGGTGAGAATTCCACGTTAGACTGTAGTTTCTTCATTTCATCTCACAATCACCCTACCAATACAAATTAGCGTAAGTGCGTATAGCCCGAGCGTTTAGTAAGACGCGGTGCTAATAATAATAATAATACATTATATCTCTTACTGTTCATTACATCAGTGCCTCCACGTAAATGGGTTATATTTAGTGTTTTTATATTTGCGTCCTAAACTTTGGTATTTATTTAGATATTTTCTGTGTTACGTGAATATAAGGTTTATTAATCTTGTTTATAACATAGTAAATCTAAACTGTTAATTAAAAAAAAATAATCAAAAATTACGTTTCCGCGTAAGAGAGACACTTTTATCTTTCATACACTTGTGTCTTAAATTTAAACTTATTTTATTTTATATTCTTGCTGGTGAAATATGAGTACGTAGTTTGGTTTCCTTGTAGTAATTCAAAATAACCTATTTTTGTTGTAATAGGAAAATTTCTCTATATTGCTTATTTCCATTTAATAATTTTTAGATATTAGATGTATACAAATAAGAAAACTCAAAAATTGTATGCGTATTCAAATTTTGTGAATATTTCCTTTCTCATGGGTAGTATAAACTATAAGAATACCATTAATCCATTTTTTGAATGTTTGTCTGTTTGTTTTGTAGTGTAAAAAACTTGAGTATAAAATGTGAACATTAGTCTCAACTTGTATTGCGCGTACATAACATGTAAATTGATATGAACTGGGATGTGGAGATGTAATGGATTTGGAAAACCGTGTTTTTCGTGAATCTTCGTACTCATATAAGAAACCGCTATCGACAACGTTTCATTCTCTCCTATCATTTGAAGTATACGAGTGCTTTGATGCAGTTTTTATGCGAGCGAAGCCGCAGTCAAGTGCTAGTATTCACTAAGTTTAAATATTTAACTTCGTATTTTGAGGCTCATAATACAAGACAACAAAATATTTCAATTTCATATAGTTCATTTATTAATTCCCAAAGTAGTTAATTTAATCATCATTTAGGTAATAAATATTTCGATTGTTTTGCTGCAGCTATCTACTTTTGCATGTCTTGGGAAAAATTATCAACATATTTGTAACTTCTTGTATTTATAAAATATGAAACAATAATAGGTTTGTCGATATAAATAATATATTTTTCATTGTTTAAGGAAATGCATTTAAATATATAATAACATACATTATTATTTTAATGTATTTAAATGTAATTAATATATTTACAAAACTAAGGTTGTTTAATGGGAATAATAAATTAGGATATATTTATATACTTTACAAAAATTATCCTACTAGTTGTAGTTAATATCACATTGAAAATATCGGGGATTATTCATAGAAATAATTTTTAAATAATAGAAATGAAACTAAATATTAAATTTGTTTTATATTGTGTAACTTGTGATATATTAACTGGGCAAGTGTTAGTTTTCTGTATTGGTTTCTGTCACAGCACCACGGTAATTATCTCACAAAACCAGTAAGTTATTAATTACTGTCCTGTTTACTGTCTTGTGACTCCTTGTGTGGATAGAGTATTGTGACTAACAAAATTTCGTGTCCGTTATTTTGATTAATATTGATGTTTCATGGCCAAATAAATCTCAAATGTGTTTTTTTCGAAGCCGTTTGTCTGTGTGCATAGATTTTGGTTTAGAACAGAAACCATTTTACCTATCGTTATTTATCTAATTTTGTCATAAGGCTCCCCAAGGATTATATATATATATATATATATATNTTAAAAGTCCCTTTCTTAAAAGGAAAATGAGAATCTACACTTTATATTTTATGTTAAATATTGCCTGTATAAGAATATTGATCAAATCGTTATAGATATATTGAGGACATATTTTTTTCTATTCAGTAAACTACCCTGTAAATTACCCTTAATTTTAGCTCTCTCTCTCTATCTCTCTCTCTCTCTATATATATATATATATATATAGGTAGTTTACTGAATAGAAAAAAATATGTCCTCAATATATCTATAACGATTTGATCAATATTCTTATACAGGCAATATTAAATATTACCCTTAATTTTAGCTAAAATTAAGGGTAATTTACAGGGTAGTTTACTGAATAGAAAAAAATATGTCCTCAATATATCTATAACGATTTGATCAATATTCTTATACAGGCAATATTTAACATAAAATATAAAGTGTAGATTCTCATTTTCCTTTTAAGAAAGGGACTTTTAAGATTATTATAAGATAAGTTCTTCGCGATTGATAATATATAAGTAATTATTTATATATACTAAATATCTTACTATATTAAGGTTAGGATTAGTACTATTAAAAATATAAACCTTTTATTCGAAATATATTATTTGAGCCGATGATTAGTGTATTTTTAAAATTAAGTTTTCTAAAATTGAAAGTTGATTGATATGATTTTTGATGAATAAAAATGTTATATTTTTCTCAAAATGCTATCTAAAGGTCTGGGTTATTTCAATTATATTGCTCTTTACTGGAATATTATGCTATCATTTCACATTAAGTTATGCAACAATGCTAATTATATCGATCAAATATTTTACGAGTTTTAGGAACAGATTTAATTGGTTTATATACTGGAGCACCATTCAATTTATTTTAGCTTAGTATTATATCAGAATTAAAATTATTTAAGATTATTTTGAAGGCAAGTATTAAAACAAGTTTCTACATTATTAAATAAAACCCCATTAATTAATTTTTACAAAGGCCAACCCAAGGTACAGTACATAAATGAGTCGCTGTTCAATATATTTCTATTTAGAGTGACAATTAATCTTGACTTATTTAAATGTTTGAAATTTATTTTACATATCAATCAAAGTGCATACCCAAGGATTATAAAAGTCTGGATATAAAGTTTACAGATCAGAAACATAATTTCTGTAAAAGAACCCAACTGGATGTGTAAATATTAAGAGATGAAAGCTAAGTTGGTAAGCATTGATTGTACCAGATTCTGAGAGTAATTTGGAAGGAAAACCAATTATCAGAAGACTAAAATAAATGGGCTATAATACCTATTTTCTATAGTTTCTAGAAAGGAGACAGGAAGAGGTGTATAAAGTAAAGGAGGATAAAGATAATATGCCACTGTACAAAAGTATATAAGAGGATACTGGTGAAGAGAATAAGTAATAAAAGAAAGGAAAGTTGATTTAGGGAACAGAGGTCTACACTAAACTTTATCTTTGCCTTACGACAGCTAATGGAAAGAAAATATAAATTTTGGAGAGACTTGATAATGGTATTTATGGATGAGGATGAGGCATATGATAGCGTGGATAGAAACAAGTTTGGAAAGTGATGGAGAAGAATTAAATGGAAAGAGTAGTTCTAATGAGAGTGAAAAGCATATATTAGGACAAGAGGAGTTGTGTTAATATGGAGGGTGGAAGAACGAAGTGGTCCCAAGTAACCTTATCGAGTGTAGGAGGGGAGTGCCATATCACTACTACTATATATTGGTAATGGAAATGGCCATAAATGAAGTGGCAATAAAATCTCGGGGAGGAAAGAATTAAAGTCACGATGTTTGCTGATGTCTTTATAATATGGTAGGAGAGGGAATAGGAAGTACAGGAGCAGCTACAAGAATCGAACAAGGCAGTGAAATACTGTAAATATAAACTTAAAGTTGGATGGAGTAGAGGTGAGGAAAGTACAGAGCGTGACATTTCTTTGTAAGTGAGATGGAGGCAACTGGTTGAAGTAGAGAGGATCTTATGAGAACAGGAGAGCAAAGAGGGTTGTGTAATATGTTTAAAGGAGAGCTCTTATGGAGAAGAGATGTGACCTTGAAGTCTAAGGAAGTGTTGTACAGAGCGTACATTATACATAAGTAGCAGGAACATGGACATTGAATGAAAGATATTCAAGAAAAATAGATGCTATAAGAATGAAGCTTGTACGGAGTATTTTAGCTTTCATCAGGGGAAACATTATAAGGGATAAAGCTGTCAGGGAAAGAGTTGGTTTAGAAGAAATACATAAAATAACAGATCAAATAAGACAGAGATGGTATGGGTATTAATTGAGGATGGAGGAGAGGATGCTAGATAAAATGATGGAAATGAACTATGTAGGAGAAAGACCGCAAGGGAGGCTAAAAAGAGATGTAAGTAGTAAATATCGTAAATTGTGCAAGTAAGCGAAGAAATATTGAAGCAATTAGAGATAAACTAATGGAAGGCTATAGGATATAATAAACTTACCCAGTAACAGGCGGCAAACAGTGGATTATGATGATGCAATAGGTGGTTTTATTTTATCACTTGTCCTACTACCTATAAAGGTTCTACGCTCATTGAAAGAATAGCTATAAATATCAATTTATAGCTAGTAACTTTAAATGTAGCATAACTTAATTTTATTTATAAATATAAAAAACTTACCGTTAATCTCGGGTAAACAAAATTTATAAACAACTTAAGAAGTGCATCGTCACTTTCATTATAAGAATAAGATCCAAGGCCTAAAATTTCCAAGGATGAAGTATCAACAACAGTACGTCCAGTGATATCCAAACTATATGTCTCATTTTCAGCCTGAAACCAGATTGATTTGAATATTTTACATATGTTCACAAAGTTGATTTGATTATATAAACTTTATTTATAGATTCTGATTACAAGCTACAGGATATAATTATTAACTAATTAATAATATACAATTATAAACAGATTTGTGTTATCTTGATCATAATCTAAATATTAGCCAAGCATTTGGTAATCGATAATATTATGATATCGTTGATATTCTATCTAATATTTAATCACCTATATACTTTGTGATATTATACATCTTATAACACTAATTTAATATTAGAAAAATTAAGGATAACCTCATTGGTTAAACTAAGTTTTGTTTCTTAAATAAAAACTTTCGTAACTATGATTTTAATTATACAGTGAAACCTGTTTAACTGGGATCTCAAGGGACCTAACATTTTCTATCACTTATAGAGGTTTTTCATTTATCCAGTTTCCCAAATAAGCAGGTTAGCATGACAATTGTCTTACTTATAGAGGGTCCCACTATGAGAGGTCGAAATGTATATTTATCATATAAAGAGGTGGAAATGTTTATACTTATGTACATACAAATGTAAAAGAAATGTATATTTCATGTTGCACAATTTTTATTTTAATAAAAATTATGGCTTAAAAAAATCTGTTATATTAGTTTGTATTAGATTGTTAGTTGCTTTAAGGTGTTTCTCCATAGTATAAATTTGATCAAATATGTCAGGATTATTAATATTTGACATCTCAAAATATTTATGTAAGGTTTCTAAGGCTTTTTCTGCATCACGCTTTGATACTCTCTCTAAAGGCTCTTCACAAGTTTCACAACCCTCCTCTTCTTCTTCTTGTTCTATCTCTAAGAACTCATAAATAATGTCGTCGTCAGTGAGCTCTTCCGATACTAGTACATCATCGTCCATACGCACAAAATCCTCAAAAGTGGGCTGCTGGTCATTTTCATTGCTACTACAAGCGGCAATAATCTGGTTCCATTCTGCAAGTGTTTCACAGTTCTCTTCCTCCTCTTGTAAGCTTTCAGGTTCCGGTTCATCCGTCACTTTGAATCCAGCTTTTTTGAAGCAGTTACTAATGGTGGTATTGCTCACACAAAACCAAGCTTTTCTCGCAAATCTCATTGCCTGGAGGATGTTAATTTCAGGGATTTTATTCTCTTCTATAGATTTAAGAACGTATTGTACGACTTCTTTTCTGTAGTAAACTTTAAAGTTGTTGATAACACCTTGATCCATTGGCTGTAATTTACTTGTAGTATTGGCAGGTAAATACAATAATTTAACGTAGTCTAATTCGGGCATATTATTATGAGCTGTGCAGTTATCAACAAACAAAACAATTTTTCTTTTTTGGGCCTTCATATTGGCGTTCACTTTTTTCAACCAATCCGCGAATAAATCAGATGTCATCCAGGCCTTTTTATTGTTTTGATAACTAACAGGCAAAGTTTTGATACCTTTGAAGCATCTTGGATTTTTTGATTTCCCAATTAAGAGAAGTGGCAGTTTTTCAGTTCCAGACATATTTGCACACACAAGCACAGTAATTCTATCTTTGCTCAATTTACCACCATGGCAAGGCTGACCTTTGATTGTAAAAGTTTTATCCGAAAGACACTTGTAGAATAAGCCCGCTTCATCAGCATTGAAGACGTTATCGGGTGAAAAATCATGTAATAAAGCTGGAAGATTTTTAATATACTGATTACATTCATTGTTGTCCACAGCATTGCTCTCTCCAAAAAAATTTTTTAAAAATATATCTTTCCTTCGCTTAAAGTCCTCCAACCACCCATTACTGCCAGAAAAATTATCAATACGCAGCTTACTCGTAAATTTTTGAGCTTTCTTCTTAATCATTGGGCCGCTTATTGGAATGTTTTTATTCCATACCTGTTTCATCCATATCGAGAGACATTTTTCAAGTTCAGGATACTCTGCTGGTCGTAGTCCATTTAGTTTTCCTTTTCCGTCAATACACTGAGAACGTATTTTCTCCTTATTTTGAATAATTCCATAAAGAGTTGACTTTGGTAAATTAAACTCGGTGCACAGTTCGTCACGCAACTTTCCACTATCATATTCCAATAATAACGTTAATTTTTCAGTGGATGTTAGAGAATTACACTTTCGTTTCGACATTTTTTGCACTGGTATTCACTCGTTTCTCGTACAAATTCTAAAATAGTACTGATAAACAAAGCAAGTATGGAAGAAATTAGACTTTTTGTAAACAAGCGTGTCATAGCTTGTCTAAACCTGATAAATTGTCTCACTTATACGGGTTATTGAGCTATCAAGTCCCAATTATAGAGGTAAACATCGAAAAAATCTATTAAATCTAATCTCAGTTAACAAGGTCTGAAAATTCCCAGTAACAGAGGTATTTTAATGTAAAATTGGTGGGACCTCATTGCAATTATCAATAACAGAGGTTTATCACATATCCAGGCCCCAGTTAAACAGGTTTCATTGTATATATATATATATATATATTAAGAAAATTGTAAGTAATAAACAGGTTTCATTGTATATATATATATATATATATATTAAGAAAATTGTAAGTAATATTGAAATAAATACAAGCAATTAAAATTAATAAATTATTTATATAAAAAAGTGATATAAATATTAAACAAATTTATTTATTACTACAATATTTGTATTGCCATTCTGAGAGTAATCATACTTCCAATCCTACTAGAAACTATACATATTATTCGGTACGTAACTAATCGTCAATGTAAATACTGTACAAGATGCCGAAAAGGTTTAAAATATGATAAAGGAAATTTTTAATTTTACCGTAGTTATATCCTTTAGAATATCATTGAGACGCACAACTCCATTGAAATCATTCATAATGAAACGTCGTCTATCCTCAAGAAGATCTCTGGAATAGCTTTGAATATCAATGACAGTATTCTCCAGCAAATGATACCTAGAAAATGAACACATTATTAATAAATAGAATGTTCCTGCAAGATACTTGCATCATGTATATATATGTATGTTCATAAAATGGTAGTCATGTTTAAGATTTGAATATTAATTATTATTACTATTTAGCATCACATCTTACTACACGTTCGGGTTATACGCTTTAAGTACTAATTACGATAATGGATTAGGAATTGGGAAGGTTGAATTATAGTAAGTGAACTCGCATTTACGTGAAGGGAGAGTGGAAAACCATTTAGGATCAACCACCCCCAGTTCACCTGACTGAGATTCGAACCTGGATCTCCCCGTCCTCTGAAGTCGAGCTCAACACGACTAGCGAGTTAGCCAACTACGCCACCGAGCCCATTATGCAGTTGATGGAAAAGAGATATGAGCTTGTCAAGGATAGATTGATGTCATTTATCGATGTAGAACAAATCTTTAATAGTGTTGATAGAAGGAAAGTATGGTAAGCATTTGAGGAGGTTGGAGTATAAAGAGGAGTGGCAATGAGAGTGAGGAATAATTATGATAATAATGTGAGCTGTGTAAAGACGGAGAGAGGGTGAATGGAATTGTTACAATAACAAAATTGAGTCTAGTAGGGAAGTTCCTTCGCACCATTACTATTTTTATTGATGATGGAAAGCATAATGAATATAGTTGCAGGGAAACTGGGTAGAGAGAAAATGAAAGCAGATAGCTTGATGAAATTGGGGAAAAGATAAGAGGATGTACAGGAACAGTTGCGGGAATGGAATGATGAGGTTAAATATGTGGAAAGGTGATATAACTGTCTTAAGAGGATTTAAAACAAGCAAAGAGTGTGAAGTATCTGGTTAGTGTGATTCAAGCAAAAGGGGGCAGCAGAGAAGATATAGTGAGACGAGGGCAGCAGGGAGAGGTTTTCTACATGTGTGTAAGAGACCTCCCATGGAAAAAAGAAGTGTCCTTAAAGTGTAAAGAAGTGCTGTATAGAGCATACTTCATACCCATATTAACGTATGCAGCAGAAACCTGTATTTGAAATAAAAGAGAAACAAGAAACGTGGAGGCCATGGGAATGAAGTTTTTGAGGAGCTAGCTGTCACCAGAAGAGATAGGATTAGGAATGAAGATGTAAGGGCTGGAGTTGGGGTATAGGGGATATTTGAGATAGTAAAGAGAGCTAGGATGAGATTGTATGGACACGTAATGAGGATGGAAGGAGAAAGAAATTCCAATAAGATTAATAAATGTGAAGTATGTAGGGATATGTAGGGAAGAGACATCAAGGGGAGACCAAGGAAGAGATAGGAATAATAGATAGCAACAAATGTGCAAGTGAGAGGAAGATGTGCAGGAAGATAGTGCAGGAGGAAAAATGGTGGAAGGAGAAAGGGATTTTAAGGCATTTTACTAAACAGTCACAGACTAAAAACAGTTCATGATGATGATGATTTAGAGCATTTGTTATATAATTTGACCTTAAATAAATAATACTCTCGAAGAAATCTTAACCATATTTAGCTAATTTCTGCATTGTTTATTAACGTATATTGAAATAATTAGACTAACTCATATTTTTGTTAGCTCATAAACTATATAATAAAATCTATTTCAGTGTTTATTTTTGTTATGCTATGAATTAAACATAAAACAACTTAATAAGGTTGACACATTTATTTTAAGAAACCGTACTTTATAATATAATTAAATCAAATATTTTAATTTATTAACATTGTGTTTTAATTTATTGACTACAAAATGAAGAATGCTTTTTATATATAATTTGAAGTGCATAAGAAAATTGTTAGATTAATTGCGCTTTTTTAATTCGGGATATATTTACCACACAATTCAAACAATATACAGTTGAACCTAGAAAAGCAAGAAAACGCTATAAGTGAGACTAATCGCCATGTTCCGTCATTTTTACCTCCTAAGACCCCTATAAGTGAGAGACGTTTTTCAAGTCCGGACTTCTATAAGCGAGAGTGTCTTGCAGGAAATGCAACGTGATAGTGAATGTTTTAACAGGTAACACAAAAATAGGCGTGGATTTTTGTCTATCTGCAAGGAATCAAGTCTGCATAGTTAAACAAAGACAAATTAGTTTATAAGTGTCAATCACTTAGGGAGGTGTGTCACGTTTTCAAGATGTCTAAGCGATAATTTCAAGTGTTTTCGTTGAGTGATAAACTCAAAATTGTGAATGCGTTCAAGGGCGGGAAGTTGTGAAGGAAGATACTAAGTGGGATCATAAAAGACAAAGGTTCCGTAAAGTCGTAGTGCTCCGAGGGACAAGGAAATATTAAGAGGAACTGAACTGTTGAATTTCTTAACATTGAAAAGTGCCTTGTGGGATATATCAAAATACTCTCGATAAAAAAAACATTCCCGTAGATGGACTATTGTTGAAGGGAAAAGCTTAAGACTTCGCTAAAAAAAACAAGCAATATAAAACTTTCTATATAGCAATGGCTTGTTAGAGGCTGTTTAAAAAACTACAGGTCTTTGTTTTAAAGAAAGCAGCCGGGGAAAGTAAGTCTGTGGATAAAGGTGTGTCCTATGAATGGACTGAAGATCCGCCAAATCTTTTAAAAGGGTAAGACACAGATGATACAATGCCGAAAAGACTGGTTTGTTTTTCAAGTGCCTTCTGGATATAATCTTTACATTTAAAGGAAAAGACAGCTTTGAAAGGAAAATAAGCAAGGAGCACCTCCCTACTCTTCACTGCGCAAACATGACTGGAATGGACCGACTCCCATATCTCGTCATTGGGAAATCAAAACGACATAGTTGTTTAAAAGGTAGGTTTACTATACTGAATTTCACATCCCAACTGAATTTTATGTATTTCTGCCTGAGTAATTTAATTTTCGACGTGAAAGTCAGCTCACGCTACAAGCGTGTAAACACAGCAGCTTTGAGGGAGGGGGAGGGGGGAAATATTTCAAGTATATCTGAGGAAATTTGATAGGAAAATGAAGAACAAGGGAAGAAAAATCGCTCTTTTTATTGACAAATGCTCTACCCAAACGGATTTACCAACACTTACAAATGTGAAAGTCATTTTTTTGCCTGCTAATACCACCAGTAAGTTACAACCATTAGATCAGGGTATTATACACACTTTGAAACTTTACTGTCGTAAATAAATCTTCAGACATATTCTGACGTGCCTGGACAGTATCATTTATCCTGAGATAAACGTTCCCCTTGCCACGAAATTCATTAGGAGAGCATTGTATACAGTAAACAGCGTTACTATAAGAATTGCTTCAAGAAATCTGGGTTTTGGACCGGCGCGGGAAACCAAGATTTTGAGTCAGAGTAAAGTGATGTTGAAGTTGGGCTTAGCAACAAGCATATCAATGCCAAACTTCAAAGACTTCAAAGACAATGTGCTGGTTGCTGGAGAACCCACAGTTGACGACATTGATGCGGATTGTGTCAGCACGACTATCGACAAAAATGGCAATGATGATGAAGATTATCAGGCAAATGGATGTTTGGAGACAAAGAAAAGCCATTTCCAAAAGAAGCAAGAAGCCTTAAATGCGCTAGTGACGGTCCACAGGGTTCTTGAATTATCGATGTTTTTATAAGCTTTATGAGCTGGAAAAAATTGATAAGAATACCAAAGCAGGGAAACAAAGAAGATTATGGATTTATCAAAGTAAGTGTAACATTGTTGCATAATACATGTTTTAGTTAATTTATCGAATTTTTTTTATCTGTGTATTCCTCATCCTCTTTCCCATGTTTTCTTATACTCCCGTAAGTGAGAGAAGTAGTTGCTAGACCTGAATTAGTGAAAACCTCTATACGTGAGAGAAGCAGCTCATGTACCTTTATACGTGAGAGAAGCAGCTAATGTACCTCTATACGTGAGAGAAGCAGCTCCTGTGACTCTATGAGTGAGAGAAGCAGCTCCTGTACCTTTATACGTAAGAGAAGCAGCTCATGTACCTTTATACGTGAGAGAAGCAGCTAATGTACCTCTATACGTGAGAGAAGCAGCTCCTGTACCTCTATACGTGAGAGAAGCAGCTCCTGTACCTCTATGAGTGAGAGAAGCAGCTCCTGTACCTCTATGAGTGAGAGAAGCAGCTCCTGTACCTCTATGAGTGAGAGAAGCAGCTCCTGTACCTCTATGAGTGAGAGAAGCAGCTCCTGTACCTCTATGAGTGAGAGAAGCAGCTCCTGTACCTCTATGAGTGAGAGAAGCAGCTCCTGTACCTCTATGAGTGAGAGAAGCAGCTCCTGTACCTCTATGAGTGAGAGAAGCAGCTCCTGTACCTCTATGAGTGAGAGAAGCAGCTCCTGTACCTCTATGAGTGAGAGAAGCAGCTCCTGTACCTCTATGAGTGAGAGAAGCAGCTCCTGTACCTCTATGAGTGAGAGAAGCAGCTCCTGTACCTCTATGAGTGAGAGAAGCAGCTCCTGTACCTCTATGAGTGAGAGAAGCAGCTCCTGTACCTCTATGAGTGAGAGAAGCAGCTCCTGTACCTCTATGAGTGAGAGAAGCAGCTCCTGTACCTCTATGAGTGAGAGAAGCAGCTCCTGTACCTCTATGAGTGAGAGAAGCAGCTCCTGTACCTCTATGAGTGAGAGAAGCAGCTCCTGTACCTCTATGAGTGAGAGAAGCAGCTCCTGTACCTCTATGAGTGAGAGAAGCAGCTCCTGTACCTCTATGAGTGAGAGAAGCAGCTCCTGTACCTCTATGAGTGAGAGAAGCAGCTCCTGTACCTCTATGAGTGAGAGAAGCAGCTCCTGTACCTCTATGAGTGAGAGAAGCAGCTCCTGTACCTCTATGAGTGAGAGAAGCAGCTCCTGTACCTCTATGAGTGAGAGAAGCAGCTCCTGTACCTCTATGAGTGAGAGAAGCAGCTCCTGTACCTCTATGAGTGAGAGAAGCAGCTCCTGTACCTCTATGAGTGAGAGAAGCAGCTCCTGTACCTCTATGAGTGAGAGAAGCAGCTCCTGTACCTCTATGAGTGAGAGAAGCAGCTCCTGTACCTCTATGAGTGAGAGAAGCAGCTCCTGTACCTCTATGAGTGAGAGAAGCAGCTCCTGTACCTCTATGAGTGAGAGAAGCAGCTCCTGTACCTCTATGAGTGAGAGAAGCAGCTCCTGTACCTCTATGAGTGAGAGAAGCAGCTCCTGTACCTCTATGAGTGAGAGAAGCAGCTCCTGTACCTCTATGAGTGAGAGAAGCAGCTCCTGTACCTCTATGAGTGAGAGAAGCAGCTCCTGTACCTCTATGAGTGAGAGAAGCAGCTCCTGTACCTCTATGAGTGAGAGAAGCAGCTCCTGTACCTCTATGAGTGAGAGAAGCAGCTCCTGTACCTCTATGAGTGAGAGAAGCAGCTCCTGTACCTCTATGAGTGAGAGAAGCAGCTCCTGTACCTCTATGAGTGAGAGAAGCAGCTCCTGTACCTCTATGAGTGAGAGAAGCAGCTCCTGTACCTCTATGAGTGAGAGAAGCAGCTCCTGTACCTCTATGAGTGAGAGAAGCAGCTCCTGTACCTCTATGAGTGAGAGAAGCAGCTCCTGTACCTCTATGAGTGAGAGAAGCAGCTCCTGTACCTCTATGAGTGAGAGAAGCAGCTCCTGTACCTCTATGAGTGAGAGAAGCAGCTCCTGTACCTCTATGAGTGAGAGAAGCAGCTCCTGTACCTCTATGAGTGAGAGAAGCAGCTCCTGTACCTCTATGAGTGAGAGAAGCAGCTCCTGTACCTCTATGAGTGAGAGAAGCAGCTCCTGTACCTCTATGAGTGAGAGAAGCAGCTCCTGTACCTCTATGAGTGAGAGAAGCAGCTCCTGTACCTCTATGAGTGAGAGAAGCAGCTCCTGTACCTCTATACGTGAGAGAAGCAGCTCCTGTACCTCTATGAGTGAGAGAAGCAGTTCTTGTACCTCTATGAGTGAGAGTAGCAGCTCCTGTACCTCTATGAGTGAGAAACCTCTACAAGTGAGAAAAAACTGTGGTCCCCTGAACTCTCGCTTATCCACGCTCGACTGTTATACAGGAACATTTAAAAAAACACATTTCTATTCTGCTTGTAATAGGCCCAATTTTACAGTAATTTTAATTTTATATACATTTTTATAGAAAATTGTCCGCTACTTTGGAATATTATGTAGATTATCTGCATACTCATCTAGGTGACCTGGTTTCAATTCAGAGCATGAATTAAGATTTTATCTTTGGTGAAATATCTGCTTTGTCCTACAATGATGAATTAAAATATAGAGACAAGATTTTGTGTCTCTTATGTGATAAGCTATTCAATAAGTCTTATACGAATATAGTCAGTGCATTTGAAAATCACGTTATATACATCAATAAAAAATAAATCACCTTAGGTGAATCCAATCAATTTTTCATCGACGACAAAGAAAGTAATCAAAGACAAGTTTTTTTAATCTATTTTTATTATTAACGTGTTGGTGTTCCCGTTCTTTGTACGGAGTTCTATAAGTAGCCTCGTTTATTTATGGAATATAAATAGAACCAAACGTTATATAAATCAAATCCTAGTTTATTTTATAGTATTTATCCTTTAATAATTTAAATAATAAGAATAAATGAGAACAATAGGCTGGTTTACTAAAACATAATGCTAAAATAAGGACTTAACATAAAAATTTGCTATCTTTGCCTAAAAGATATAAAAAAATAAGATAAGTAGAACGAAGTAATATATTTTATAGCTAAAAAAATAGGAGAAAAGAGTATCACAGTTTAACAACCAGAATACATAAAATAAGGGACTGTTAAAAATACATATTCGTTGCCTCTGAAATTCTTATCCCTTTATTTTTAGGAACAAATTTTATAATTTTTATTGTTTTTTATTATTTGGGATGGTCTTTGTCATTACTTGAAAATATATTAATTTTATATAATAACACTTTTTTTCTATATTCTTTGAAATTTGACCTACCACCCACCTGCCCTCCCCAACTAATTTATTAACCCTTCTAACAAGATGAATATTTATTTTTTAACTATCTCAAATTATTTTAGGTTGTCCCTATACAGGAAAGTCAATATTTCAATTGTTGACATTACAGAAAGTGTTATATTCTATTACTATACTAGGCTTGGAAATTTTTGGGGAAGACGCACTTCTTCCTATTTTCCATTTCTTCAATTAGAAACTAAATTTTAGTTTTCAGTCTGTATTTATAATACTTGCATGACCAATTTAAATCTTCTAATACAGTAATAATTAGTAATTTATATTATTAATATAAATACTAAAATAGAAATCCTGCCTCTAATTAAAATTAAAAAACACCTATTTAGAAATTTGAAACACTAAGTTTGTTGAATAGGTCATGAAAATTTCGAAACTACCATTTATTGTCCTTTCCCCCCAAATTCAACTATGTATCACTTAGAAAATTCAAATATTTAAACCTTATTAAGGTATTTGGAGGTATATCAAGATATTCCCAGCAATTTCTTAGCCATCTCTTGTAAATATTTGTATTATTTTAATACCATCCCATTATTTTCCAAAGATCCATTCTAAAATTTAAAATCATCACAACTTTATGGTTGTTTAGAGTGGTACATTTAGCTTTATGCTGAATGTTGTTGAGTAACATACAGCAAGAGGTTGTTTCAATTAGATTTGAAAATTGTTGATCTGTTCATTCAAATTTTACTAACTCCAATTGTAAAATGTCATATTTTAACACCTGTATGCCAAAAATCGATGTTCTACAACACCTAAATTATTTGTATATTTATAACTCTCCACTCCAAATACTGGAGAACTATTTTGAGCTCTCCCATATTTAAACATTTCTTATTGTATGCGTTGATCCCTCTCTGCTTGCCTCGTTATTATTATATACATATTTTAATGTTATACCATACGGTAATTATTTTATTATATCAGTTTTGAAAATTCGTGGTATGGGGGCCGGGGTAGGAACCTTGGCCTTCTCCAATTTCAGATATTTCAATTTGAACATTTATAAGTTGGTTTGTGGTGGCTCTTTAATCTTACTGAGATATTTTATACTATATACGCGTATATTTATACTAGATGTATACTCGTATATATACACTCTTTATATATATATACTTGTATATTAATATAATACATACACTAGTAACTATTATATATTTACACTTATATATTATATATAGACATATACTGGTATGTATCTATCCCAAATATAATTTGATAAGCCTGTTTCCGGTAATAGAACTTACAAGGAAATTACTGAAGAAATTTTGACAAACGACCTTTCATTTTAACTGTTAGGAACTCATGATGTCAGGAAATTAAGAGTTTTCCACGAAAACGCGATTTTCACAAATAGTTTTCAGTTCTTCATTCTTTGTTTAGTCACCATGGAAACCGTTAATTGCTATTTGGTTGAAAATCTCTAAATAAAATATATCTCTTTGGCTAAAAAAAAATTACTCAATCTTTATTTATGGTTACAAACACATCATAATTCTCTCTTTGGATGAATATTTCTCTTTGGATTCTGGTCATAGCACATTTAAATTGAGATTCATAAACTGGGGAAACCTTTTTTATTTGACTGTTGTTGTCGTTAATTCGCATTTAAATCAATGATATTGAGAATAATTCGAAAATTAAAATGTTAAATTTTTGAGTTTGTGAAAATATTGTCTATATTTTGTTACACGCATAATAAAATGATGTTTAAATATGTCTTGGTATGTATTATAGTTGCAAAAACAATAAAATGATGATGAAAAATCTTTAAAAATAGCCTTTTTAACTAAGTATGAGTTTTAGTATTCATAATTTTTTCAAATAATAGGTTTTGATGTTCACTTTAGCAAATAGTAAAAGAATTCAAATAGATAAGTGAAGCTATGCTTTCATTTTACAGCCTTTCTGAGGATATGATATTTAAAAGTATTGTTTTGTGTAACTCATCCCTCTTTTAATATTCTTACAAATACAGTAAGTTCAGCTACCATTCCATGTTGTTAATTAATCTTGAGGGAATGATATCATAGTACAGTAGTGTTTTGTATTGAGTACCCCATCTATATTTTCACATTCACTCCATCTGAAACTCACTCACGCTATCCCACACTCTCTCTCACTCTTTATAACACAATTTCTTTCTCATTATCTTTTGTATTACCTCTTTCTTATACTCTCTTTCAAACGATCTCTTTCTTTCTCAAACAATATCTATCTTTCAAACGATATATCTATCTCTTTTTCAAACGCTCTCTCCCTCTCAAAATTTTTATCTCCTGAACGCTCTCTTTCTCTCTTAAAGCTCTCTCTCTCAAAATCCTTCTTTCTCAAACTCTTTCTCAACTCTCTCTAGATCACGCTATGTATGTTGATGTTAAATATATATATATGATCATATATGTTGTTATGTATTATAACCTCAAAAACGTTATAATGATTTTGAATAATGTTTAAAAATAACAATTATAGCTATCCAGGGATGAGTTTGGTGTTAATATTATTTTCATATAATAGGTTTTGATGTTCATTTTGTTCAAATAATGGCTGTTGGTGTACATTTTGGCAAATAGTAACACAATATAATAAATACATAAGTTAAGCTATGTGTTCATTTTACCGTTTAACTTAAGGAAAGTATATTTATAAGTAATGTTTTTTATACCAGCTCTAGCTTTTCCTGACATATAGACTGAACAGGTATTAAGCGCGGTGCTAAAAAGATAAAAAATATATATTCACGTTCTTACAAATATAGTAAGTTCAGTTATGTTTCCATGTTGATAATTAATTTTGAAGGAATGATATTTCAAAGTAGCGTAATGTTTTGAGTACCAAATCTCTTTTTATTTTACATTATCTCTATATCTGACACTGTCTCTCACGCTCACGCACACACTCACACTCCCTCCTCATAATACACACACACACTATATAACACACTCTCTTTCACATAATCTACTCTCATTCTCTCTATCACACTCTATAACCTCACATACACTCTAACACACAATTTCTCTCAAACTACCTTTATTATATTCTCACCTCTTAAGCTCTCTCTCATAAGCTCTCTCTTGAACTCCCTCTCTCTCTCAAACATTTTCTGAAATCACTCTCATTTTCTCTCAATCTCAATCTCATTTTCTTTATCTCACTCTCTCTAAGATGCACTCTTTCAATTCATCTCCCTAACTCCATTTCTCAAACACATTTTCTTTAAAACTAGCTCTCTAAATCACTCTCACTCTAATTTTATCTTTCTGAACTAATCTTTCCCTATATAGCTTTCTGTTTCAAACTCTCTCTAATACACCCCCTTATATTTTCTCTTTCTTTTACAAAATATCTTTCCCATATTTTAAACTCTTTCTTATTCACACATACACAAACATACACACACTTACACACTTTATCATGCATTCTTCTTAAACTATTCTCTTTCTCTCCATCATATAATTTCTCTCATTTTCTCTCTCACAAACACTCTCTCTCTATCTTTAACTCTCCTCCCAGTATTTCCCTCCTTAACACATAAACATACTTTCATTATCACTCTCTCACACTCACTTGATCTTTTCAATTGATCATTCTCAGTCTCTTACACTCACTTTCTCACACCTCACACTCACCCACACACACAAAATCACACACTCAAAAAAACACTTAGACTAAAATTGTCACTATCAGATTCTACCACCCTATCATATATATATATATCTCATATATACAGTAATTTATTAAACCTGTTACCCGCCTTGATGGCGTAGTTGGCTAATGCGCTAGTCGTGTTGAGCTCGACCGCAGAGGACGGGGAGATCAAGGTTCGAGTCTCGGTTGGGTGAACTATGGGGGAAGGGTTTCTTAAATGGTTTTCCACTCTCCCTCCACGCAAATTTGGCATCAATTCCTCTAATTCAACCTTCCCAATTCCCAATCCATTAGCGTAATTAGTACTTAAAACGTATAGCCCGAACGGTTAGTAAGACGCGGTGCTAAATAATAATAATAATAATAATAATAATAATAATAATAGCCCTGTTTCCTGTGATTGAAATTACTAGAACATTACTGAACCAATTTTGACACACGAACAATCATTTTTAATTATAGGGATCCAGTATGTTTTAAAAATAGTAGTTTTCTACAAAAATTTGATTTTATCAGAGGATTTTCAGTTTTTCCTTTTTTGTTTATTTCACTATGAAACCCTTATTTGTGCATGTTTATATACCTGTAAATAAATTATTTATCTTTGTTTAAAAAAAATAACTCAATACTTATATACGTTGTTCAGTGGAATAAATATAAAATGGTTGCAAAAATCTATAAATATTAAACAAACCATACCAATGATAGTAGGGTATAAATATATAATTTTGTTTGTACGGATAATTTTCCCTCCTCTTGTATTATTATTATTATTATTAATAGAACCGCGTCTTACTACCCGTTCGGGTTATACGCACTTACGCTAATGTGTAATGGTAGGGTGATTGTGAGATGAAATGAAAGGACCTACAGTTTAACGTGGAATCCGAACCACGGTGGAGGCCTGGCATTCCACACATTCACCTCCTCTTGTAACTTTAGCGTGGACTGCTAATATGAAAATGTTACTACCCGCCCCTAAACCAGCTTATTTTCATAGAAATTATGCAATAGAAATACCAATATAACCTGCCAGCTTTAATACTACCCCAAATCTTCTTATACTCATTGACTTCCAGCAATATTAAAGATGACGATCTTACTATTTGTATATAGGTCTCTACTCACGAGTTTATCTGCCTGAAGTAGAACTATGTGCAAGTCTAACCTACTCACCCCTAATACTAGAATGAAGAGAATTCCAAAACACGATAGAAATGGTGCAGCCCCCTGTTATTTCGACAAAGAAAGCCCTCAATGCTCTGATTGGCCAGTGCTGTACTCATATGTTTGTACACCTGGTTTGGCTTACGTGACCTTAAAAGCATAGCTCTACACCTGGTCGTCTTGTGATTCAAAATCAGCAGCAGATGTTCAAGACAACAAGAAACCGGCCTACGTGATCAACACATAGACGACTTTCCACCAGATGTTTGCAGATGACGTAATTACCAAGAAAAACTCCCACCTTACCACCCGGAAACTAGACATATATAACTAGGGAAGATAGACAATCAAAAATACTATTACGTTGTCTACTTCCACGAGAGATCCTATTGAGGAATAGGACGTTATCTAGCCAGGGTAGTTTATAATGTCTTTGTTTAAATGTTTAAAATATAAATTAATGTGATTGGTTTGAATTTCTTAAAATACTTTGGTATATTTTGTCATGGAAATCTGTCAGTGTAGGCATCGGTAATGTTTAGCTAAAAACTTTAATTTAAAACGTAAATTCTGTTATGGAGCACTCAATGCTTCCTGTTGCCACTTGGGCGTTAGTATATAAGTATTTTCTTGGTTTAAAGAGATTGTAATACTATTGAATTAATTGTGCCGTGCTTTAGGCGAAAATTGTAACTACTATGTGATCAATCACCCCACTTCGGGCGTCGATTGAAACAATACGGATTAATTACCTGATATAATAATGCTGTGATGATGTTTAAGTTGTCTAAAGCTTCGTGATTGAGCGCCTATCATCACTGTACGGAAAATATACCGTTTAACCAGCTGTCTATAGCTCCGTGTTCGAGCAATAATTAAATTGGTTTATTAATAAAATTGAAGAAAGAGAACTGTTGATGGCTGTTTATTCACACACGGTTTATTTAAATAACACCTGTTAATTACGTATACATATTCCAATTATATGTTTTATATTACTGCACACTTGTGATATTAATGTAGGTTATTTTATACTGTGTTAGACTGATTTGCGCGTGAGCGGGATCTCGTTGGAGATGTTTGGATCCCGGAGATGCCTTAAACATACGCACAATGGTTTATATATGACATACCCCTTGCCTTTATTCTCCCCTCATCAACAGTGTAAAAACCAACTAATAGAAAGAGTTCTGGCGACAGGTTTTGTGAACGATAGCTTCTTATTGGTATAGGGAATATGCGTCTTCTGCCAAATAGGCTCTACTGCGAAGTTGTTCCTCTTAACAGGAATTGACGCAGTTGTTCTTTTAACAGGAAAGATGGTATAAAAATTATATTTTAGTGGTGAAATACTTTTCACATTGTTTCTAAGAAGCGCGTGTTTCTTCATGGATGAATCTTAAAATCTTAAAATCTTAAAATTTATAGTAATCCAAACCAATATCATTACAAGATAGCCACATTTTTGGTTCTCTTTATGTCTTGCAATATTTAGGTTTAATATCAAATTTTAGTGGTCATTAGTAATTTAATTTTTTTTAAATTGATGATGTTTCTTATGTTGGTTATTTTGAAAACGTATTTGCTTTGAAGTTAATGTTAAAGTAACTTATTTTTGTTGTTTAGTATGGTTTTGTCTTTAATATTCGCTGATTCTTTTAGGCAAAATTACAAGATCTGTAACGTAACTTTTTCTAGTCTTACATTAAATATTTAAATGAGGAAATTTTGTTTAATTCTTTAAAAGTGACCAGGGTAATTGTCCCGCGAAGGTTTGAGTTTAGTCGGGAAGTCAAACCTTTGTGCTCTAACGTAAATGACTGATGCAACATTTAAATTTATTTCATAAATTTAAACCGGTTTTTTCTTTATTCACTGGTGTGAATCTGACGCTTTATGAACTATTTAAAAGAGGATCATTAAGTTCTTTGTGACTTTGTAACCTTGTTACAACAAAACATGGGATGATTGTAACAATCACCTATTCTGTTCCTGTTGACTCGCTTATAATGGACTTCAAATCACGAGACACATTCCACAACACGCAACACATTCAACTGAGCCGGTGTTCGAGACTCACCACTGGCGGCACGAAGAGGTCTCCCCCTTCCCCCTTCGTCGGACAAGAAAACAAGTGAACATCGCAGACGCCCCCATCGAGCAGATTCTGGAACCTTTGATAGACTATGTTGTGCGTTTTGCCTATGCTCCAGGAATCTCTGGCTGGTTCTAGATCTTCCACCCCCCCCTATCCCTCCACTCTGAGAGCACATGATAACTTCAGGGTATAAAAGTATTGAGGTGCAATGAGTTGGCATGCATTATACTCAGGGCTTTTAGGAGGTAAGAATCTTACTTCTTAAGTGGGCTCCTCTTGTCTTACCAAAATTCTCTTTGGCTTCAAATCTTTCTTGTATTCAAAATTCAATGTTTCGGACTTCTTATAAATTATATATGTATATACTTTATTTATTTAACGAGTAGTCATGACGGCGGGATATTGGCACTCGTACTTACGACTATGGTAATTATAGAGGGAACCCATCTGGCTCTCTTGTTAATGTTTCAAATTTCCGCTTCGTGGAAAGTTTCGCGCTCCGATTCATTTCGTCTTGGAGGTCGCAAATAATAGATAGTTATGGTTATGTTTCTTCTGCATAAACAAATAGGTGGTTAAATATGGGGACGCGAACTATCTAAGAGAAACGCGGCAGTGTTTTGTAATGTTTATTATTTGTATACTTAGGGTTGTCGGTGAGTCAGGACAGTTCCCGTTATGTTTAATATATTTATATACCTAGGAATGTTAGTGAGTCTAGATAGCTTATTGTTACGTTTAATGTATATATATATATATATATATATATTTATGGTTGTTAGGGAGACTTAGGATAGTTTATTGTTATGTTTAACAAATATAAGCTTATGGGTTCTTAATAGTGGGGCCGCGGGCCACCTAGCTCACAAATCTCTGAATGGGGTCCAACTTATTGTTTAAAGGGTGTAGTTACTATTGTTGGGTTCGGGACCTTGGTATTTATTTTGGTGCTAATATTATGCCTATTGGCTGCTTTAGCTAACACTGCGGGTCTTGGCTCCCTTTGGGCTATGCTAGAGCTTGGGTCGAGTCTGAGCTATTATTTGAGAATTGTAGCGTTCAATGTATGTAAAGGAGACCAATTTATTAGCAATTTTGGGGTCACCCATTGGCGGTGCCATTTCTAGGGTCTTAAGATAAGACAGAAAATATTTTGCTATTGTTGTATCGCCCTCCTGGTCGTGGCATGAGTTTATGTGTTACTTTGCCCGCCTGGCGTATGTTGCCACTTGGTGTTTAAAAACTCTAATGTTCTGCTCCCCATCGAGCTGTATTATGTTTGAATGAATAAAAATTATAATTCTCTTGTTTCCACCTCTGTCCATTATTTGATTGGGATGATGAGGGAGGGTTGAAACTTTGTATAATTTTTAGGAGTTAAAAATTTAACGTAAATGTATGGTGCGATATTTAAATTTCTTCCCTAAATTTAAAACTGTTTAGTGTATCTACTGGTGTGAATTTGACGCATTAGGCTCATTAAACGCTTTGTAATTTTTGTAATATTTAGTAATTTATACTATTGACCCTTTTGATTTGATTTTATATTATTTCACTGTGGTGAATTAGAAGTTTGTACATCATATAGAAAAGTTTCTTTAAATAATGGCAACTATTTTGTTTATTTCATTGGTCTCCTCAAGACAAGTTTATCTATTTTAAATTATGAATCGCACTGCATATGCTATAAATTATTGAGATTTTTTGTTTTTCAACACCCTTAAGTAAAACCTGTAAGGCCATGCAACTTGTTGTTTTAACACTGTTACTTTGAATAAAACTCAAATATTTCTTTAACCTGCAAATGTTTTATTTTTATATATAATTATTTCCTTTAGAGATCTCCCTCCTCCTTTTTTATTCTATTGTGGCCGAAACTAAATAGAGTGATAGTGGGGCGGTACACTCTTTAATTTTGAATATTTTTTCTGATCACAAAATGGCTGTTATAATAACAGGTACAAGACATATTTTATCCATATCTTTTATTTGAGGGAATTTATTTCCTTGACTGGGGAAACATTAATAATGGTTATTGGAATATTGTTACCGTCAATTCGCATTTAACTTAACAATATTGATATAATTTGCAAAATAAAAGGTTAAGTAGTTTAATTAGTAAAAATACTCTCTCACACTCTCTTTCAAATACACATACACTCTCTCTCAAACACACACGCTTTTAAAAACTCCTTCCCACACACACACTCTCCCTTTCTCTCTCACACTCACTCTATCACTCACTGTCACTCATACACATATCTTCTATTTCCCACTCTATCCCTTTCACACACTCTTTCTCACACTCACTCTCTCATACTCACTCACACACTATACACTCACTCTCATCCTCACATTTTCTCTGAAAAGCCCATTTCCGGTAAATTAAATGATGAGATGAACTGATTTTACAAACCGTCACTCATTTTAAAGGCAAATAATTATCAGGATGTTGGCAAAATATAAGATTCCAAAAAATCCAATATTCCTATAAAATTTATATATTTTCTTCTGTGCACACAATGGCACATCTGTACATTTATTCTTTGCTTACATCACCAAGAAAACCCTGATTTGTGTTTGATTCATATCGGTAAATAAAATGTTTCTCTTTGGCTAAAAATAACAACACAATTTCTACTTAAGTGGTAAGGTACAACAAAGAGGTAAAGAGCTGGGAGAGGTGTCGTATTAAAGTTATAATCGTAAAGTGAAGAAGAAGAACTTAATTTTTGCTTAAAATTAAACACTGAAATATCAAATTCAATGGATAGTTGTCTTTGACGAGAAAACCTTTAACTAAGAATGTTGAATGAGGCTTCATTTTATAGAATATTTCAAAGTAAATAAAAGCTTTTGATACATTTTAGCGCGATAACTCGCAGCCATCAATGCAACGACCCACTGGTTTTATGTATAATTTGACAATCCCATTTCCGATAATAGAAACTACGAGGAACTGGTTGAACCGAATCAAATGGTCTCTCATTTTAAAATTTAGGGGTCCAGAATGTTGAGAAAAATATTAGTTTCTAACGTGGTTTTATACTTGTAAATAAAATATTTATCTTTGTTTATAAATAACAAATCCATTCAGACTTGAGTGGTTTAGTGCAACAAATAAATATAGGGCTATCAGAGGGGTCGTTTTAAACGTCTCATCGAGTCGAAAAAGGGGAAAATATATCTTTGGTTTCAAATTAAACATTTAAAGCTAAAATATATGTGAAGTTGATAGTATTTGACAAGTTAACTTTTAACTAGAATGTTGAGTGAATACTTATTATTTAAATGTATTCCCAATATAAAATTAAATAAATA
Organism: Timema poppense; assembly: GCA_902141375.1. Lineage (NCBI taxonomy): Eukaryota > Metazoa > Arthropoda > Insecta > Phasmatodea > Timematidae > Timema > Timema poppense. The sequence goes on from CABFOV010004112.1 coordinate 24,959, forward strand.
TTAGGGGCATAATCTGCACCTATCATTGTATTGATTCACTAGTCCTATATATAATTTGATAAGCCCGTTAGCAGTATTTTAAATTACGAGAAAACGGTTCAACAATTTTTAATAAAGAAACAGACATTTTAAAAATCAGGGGTCCAGTATGTCGGCAAAAATAGTAACCTAAAGCTAAAATATGAATACAACTTTAAGGTAGGAAAAAAATTGTTCACTTGCCAGGCAGGTATAAATATTATTCATAGTAAACAAATAAACACTGAAATTAATAAATATATATATTGAAAATATAGTTGGGGCTAGAGGGAAGGATATTAAAATTTCCAAAACCAATATATTCAACTTTATTTCTGGTGTTAGAAAACTTAAAATCACCAAGCAAGTATAGGAACATATCCTCATAATTATGAAAATCTGAAAATAGCTAATTTTTATACAGAATTTATTGAATATCTTTGGTAAACATTTGAGATGAGGTAGAAAATTAAAACTTTGCAGAGAGAGAGAGAGATAACTCTGGATGATCAAATGTATTTTAACGTTTCAAATTGCTCATATTGATATTAAATAAGGAGTTAGCGTGTCTAAAGTTTTCAAAAATTCAGAAACGAATACTTCAGATTGTGGTACAAACTTACAATTTGGTGTGCATGTAAATATACAACTTCGAAAAAGAATACAAATGTGAATAATAAGTGAGTTCAAAATGATAAAAGAGAGAATAACTGGAAGTTTATAAAAAAAAATTAGGTTTGATAGAAATTCCAAATTTGGCAGAAGTTTAGAACAGCTCCAGGTAAACAAATAAGATATATAATTTTTAATGTCCAAGCGGTAATTAGAGAAATTAGTTTGATGTGGGCAGCAAGGGATTACAAGTTATATAACTAAAAGATAAAACTACTTCTCTATTTGGTGTAAAGTTGAAATTTCCCAAACATGTATTGGAACCATTCCAAATAACTATGAACATATAAACATATAAAATTTACAAATGGAGCTTCAGGAAATAGCGAAAGAAGTGAAGGTTTAGGGTTTGTACATGTAAACATGATATTTAGGTAAGATAGAAAACTTTAATTGGTAAGGTATGTAAAGGTATAATTTCACATAACCAAATTAAATTTAAAAACAATTGTTTATTAGGTGGCTGGTGGATTTATTTATGTTCATATCTAAATAATAGACTATTTTCAAAGTATTAGACTGTTAAAAACTTTAGTTGGGTCTAAGTAACACCTTGAACAGAATAAGGGTGTAGATTTTTAAATCTTAGATACATTATCGTAAAATAGAGAGCCTTGGTCAACTAAAAAATTCCGAAGCTAGTATAAACAATATTTTTTTGTTAAAATAGGTAATTTAAATTCTGGAAGGTTGAATGGCATCGGAACTCATAGAATTTCAATATTGGAACTAAGAAATGAAAGTGATTTATATTATCTACCTAATATAGAGAACTATTTTCAATATTATAGAGTCAAAGTTTATAGGCATGTAGGAGAAGCACATAATATATCCAAATAGCTCTTAATTATTCAATTGAGAATATGGGGAAAGGTGTGTAAATCGACACATATTCCAAATAATAAGAAAATTGACTTTTTAGCATGGAGGAAATTTAAATTCAACAAGTTGGTAAAAGGACCTACCCAATAACCTTGAAAGCTGTGAATTTTGGAAATTGAAAATCAATTTTAAAAATAAGGATAGAGCCAGGAGAGCAAAACAAACTTCCTAAACTGCGAAGTAAAACCTTCTCATTAGTTTAGAAATCACTAATATTGTTAACGAAGATTTAAAACTTTTGAAAATATAAAAACCTAATATTATCTTCAAACAAACTTATTTATATTGCGAACACATAATTAAGATTGAAGTTATAAACTATCGCCTATATAGGAGCAACACAATAGTTCAAATAAACCAATTCTATCAACATAGCTTGGGGACCATGATTATTTTTGTAAATTTATGATGATCAGTTTTTAGGATGTTTCTGTATCAGATTATATTACACCATCCAAGCTCTTTGTTGAAATTTCCAAAATGTTTCTATAACTTTATAAGCTTGTACATTATTCATATCATTTATTAAATGATCGAGCTTAAGCTAAATATGGCGTTGTAAATGGATGGATTCTGTTTTTTCACTCAATTTCTGGATTAGTCAATATTTTATTTCTAAAATATATTGAAATTTATTAATTGGTGTATAATTGTTTGTGATGGCCATATTTAGTTCAGGATTGCATACGTAAGAACAATCAAAATGATGTAAGCCTGTTTATGGATGTTATAATTTGATAATGTTTAACGAGGCTTATCTGTGTTGAGAAGGGTAAAATATTAGTCCTAAGTACATGATAAAACCATCTTAATGTTCATGAGTTTAATATAGTTTTTATTTATAAAGTGCATTACTCAAATGATATACCTGAAAAAATCCGTTAGGTCAACATCTTGGTATGCAAATTCAGCAAAATGTGTTATTCCATTCTCAATATCTACAGCAGTATTGGTGATATAGTCGTTAGAAACAGCTGCTAAAATACTTTCATTGATGTCTTCATCAACTTCACCTTCTTCAACCACAATATTCTGAGTTAGAGATCTGTGAAGAGTAATGTAATATTAAAAATAATTAAAAAATCAATCTATTTTATATGTACTGTACATGTAAATTATATTCAAACCAATATATTCTATTTTATACACACGATTTATAATATATACATATTGTATATAATAAATAATAATATAGTTTGTATACTATATGTGATTTATAATGTACTATTTTAAAATATAATTTAATATTTTATATAGGATATACTATATGTATATAGTTTCATTGAACAAACCAAAAACATTTTTTAATCTAAAGAAAATACTTTTAATTTTTAAATAGATTATTAATATAACGAAACAGTACATTTTGGTAGAACTCACAAAATGTAATCAATGTAGGATGACATTTATCTTCATTTAAATAATTTTTTAAGAGTATTATTAGAAAGGAACTTATTTCTAAATATATATTTACCGTTCTCTTATGCCCATATAATTGATCTATAGATTTAAATATCCCTATCCATAAATATTCAACAATTTATCAAATAATTACTCGCATACATGTATATGTAAATATATTATTAGAAATATATATTTCTAATCATATTGTATATTTTAAAATATACATAATATATAAATATGTATATATTTGAAATTATACTGTGCAGAAATAAAAATCGTAAGCTAAGTGATAGGAAACTAACATAAAATGTTATATTATTCTAATTATATATTTTTGAAATATTTATTTTTCATAGTCATAAATAAAATTAAGATTCAAAATTAAAATTTTGCAATTATATAAAAGTGATATAATATTGTGTAATAATAAATTAAAGCTTTCAGAATTAGCAGGGAAGAGTTGGTCATATTGATACCAATGAATCGAAGGTATTATTTAGTTACGTACCACTCCTTGGTGTTAGTGGTGTGACCACACTAAGGTCCACAAAAGAAGAAAAATGTATTCTTAATTTTTTCCAATTTGCTATATGCCATAGTTTATATAGAACTAAATAATTATGATTAATTTTGTGACCATGTATAAATAATATTATGATTATCATATCAACTATATTCAGATGGAAATTTTCAATACTATAATATAAGAGAAATTAATTTTCATCATATTTGACACCACATATAATCAAAAAATATAATAAAATGTATCAACTTAGTTCAGTAGCTTTGTGGTTTTACATGTAGCTTATAATTGATTTTAGTGGGGAGAATTTCAAACATGCTGGAGATAATTTTAATCTGTGTTAGTGGGTTTCAGAAACCTATTTAAAAACAAATGGCAAAATATAAATATTTTAAAATACATATTAATGTCAAGGCTAGTATCAACTTTAGAGCAAAATATGTGGCTACCGTTATGATGAGTAGATTTTATCATAAATGTGATATATATATTTATTAATAACGTTTGGTACTTTGATTAATATAGCCATTATCTAAACCATGAAAGTTATTTTACATAGTCCCCATTAAAATTTCTATATTCGATAAACAGAAGAAAAGTTCAGATACACCATTTAAAAAAGAGAAAGATAGTTCTGAAGCGTTTTGTATTTATATGTATAAAAAGTAAAATTCACTTTACTTGGTCCAACGCTAATGTACAAATGTTTATTTTTAAATATATAACCAAATATCATTGTGTTCCAGATCAGTTGTTCGTTAAGGTGGGCGGATTAATTTTGTTCACGGTTCACTCAACACAAGCTCTTCCAATTAACCTTACTTTGCTTTTACAAACAATGTTATTCTCAAGAAATCCTAGAAAAAATTAGAAGAGTACTTAGAATACGAAGTAGCACCTTATCCCACGCCACTCTTTGAGGATATCAGAATGCGAAAAGTAGAAAAATCAGCCCTGTACGACACGTCTGCATCCTTTCAAAAACAAATAGATCATGAAATACTGTTCATGTACTACAAGGAGTATTTTTGTTCCACAAATTGGTTGGGCAGCAACAAGAAGCTTAATCTGCGGTTTTTGATAAATACGTGGAGTGTGTAGAAATACATTTTTCAACAAATATAATAATAAATGTAGATGAATACTCAGAGAATACCCCAGCAAAAAGACTAAAACTGCTGTGAGTTTGCATCACTGTTTGAAAATTGGTTCATCTACAAATGTTAATTTTGATGATAAAATCGTAGTAACAACTATCCAAAAGGAATTTTTTTGTCAAACAATAGGAATAAAATTCTTTTTATTTGGAAACTGGTCACTTCATTAATATTTGAATGCTGCACAGTCAAGTGAGCTGCTAATGATGCAGATACATTAATTGATGCGATTAAATCAAATCGCTACGGCATTAATTTATAGAACATTCCCTATGCTCTGGTGAATCATGCTCTAACATTGTTTTTTTTTAATGCTGGAAAATAAGAGTTTCAGAGCAGAATGTATGCCCCACAGCATCAATTTGGATGCGTCACTTAGGCACTGTCTCTTTTGGTTTTTACATTCATTTAGTGTCTGCAATAATTCTTCCGTATCATACAGGCAAGATAAAATTAATAAATGAAGTGTGTAAAGCTTATAAAAAAGGTTGAAGTCCTACAGAGGGATGATAATGTTTTCAAGGACCTAATTTCATCGCAAGAGATTATCGAAATAGCAGGGGAACCACTTCTACTTCTTCTTTATGGAGACAATTACGTTTTTAATTAAAAAACTATGTATATTAGTTCTTTGCACAGTATATTGACAAAATATCTAACAAATCAGCACTACCAACATCTAAACATGCAGCTCACTTGCATTCCTTCCGTACCCACAATTAAATCCAGAAATGGTAGGGTAGTGAAGAATTAACTTTAGACTGGTGATGAAAGAATTAAAAAAAAACGGATGATAGCGATTCCCACTCATCAAGAATAGCCCTTCTGTAGTCACTGATAATCATTTCTTGTAAATGTGTAAAACGGGGCAATGCAGTTTGTAGTTGTCACAAAGGTGGTTTGTATTGCTCTGTAATGGATGGTTTTTGCCAGAACAAACATTGTTAGAATAGTGGGTGATGTAGATGCCAATTAGGAGATATATATTTAAATATAAAACGATTTGGAATATTACAATGATAATCATCTAACTCTGGAAAAAGAGAAAAATGCCATCGAGAGACAAGATTATATAATAATCAAATATCAACATAAAAAAAATTAAAAAGTCAACTTCAATATACATACATACCCTTAAACGGTAGGCAAGAGACTGTGCATATATAAAAAAAAAATAGCTTTCTCTAAACCCATATACCCTCTCATACTTCCTTAGCTTCAACAAAATATATACACCTAATTGTGCATGTTCTTTTATTCTTAAACCTCTTAGGCCGGTGACAGACTGACGTTTTGGTCGCTGTGACACAAACGCCGTGACCAGGTCACTCTAGTGTTTTGCAGGGTTTCATTATGACAGAGGTTGCTACGTCCAAGAAACGCTCAAATCTAAGTTCTCAAATCTGTCGCGGCTTTCGTGTCGCTTGTCTGACCCTCACTCCTCATATGAAACAATGTAATACACTAGAGTGAACTAGTCAAGTCGTTTGTGTCGCAGCGACCAAAACGAGGTGACTAGTTCGTCAGTCTGTCACTGGCCTTACTTAATGTGACCCCCGATCGGCCGGTACTTTCTGCTGCTGCTAGCCAGTAGTAAGGAGTGGCTAGTAGATCAGCCTTTAGACTGGTAAGCTATTCATGTTTGTTGCACATTTATGGCTGCTAGGATTGTTAAATTTACATATTCACTAAAAATATTGTCATCTTTGAATAATCCTTCATGACCCCTAGCCTTAATCTATATTAAACGATTAATAAACAGAAATCTTATGAAAGTAAAACATTCAAGTATTAAATGGCATATTCTTAGCGAAAAATTATTTTATGTTGAATCATTAAAACTGAGTAATTTTAAAATAACATCTAATTAATCTTATGATTGTATAGTAGTTATTTAAATTAAATAATACTACCCTAGTTATCTAGGGGTTGAGAACTACGAAGTATTATTTTAGCTTGCCTTATTGTTCAAAGCCGTCTTAAAAAGGATTTTGATAATAATGAAACAAAGATGTACCTTTAAACATATTACACAAATATTAAGACTCTAGTAATACAATTGAAATAGCTGGTACAAACATTACTTTATGAAAGATTTTATTTATAGAGTGTGTATAGTAAGCTAATAACTATTTCTAAATTATTTTAATTCGTCAATTAGAATAAACTTCAAGTTTTAAAAATTATATCAAAATTTTTGATGGCTGAAGGTCTTTAACTACAGCCCATTTCAAACATCATATCACTTATATTTTAACTACTTTTACAGCAATTGAAAGATATTGTTTATATTTCCTAAGATAATTGTTAATTCAAAGCCAAATTAAAAAAATCACTAGACCTCCTAATACCATGGGGTCGCTAGAGACTCCAGCGCAACTTTGTTGACCTGTAAAACCTGTAATATATTTTCCAAAATTCTGCAAAAAGTTGACTTTGTTTATTTATCTATTGTGGTGAAAAAAACACTTTCTTTTATTTTTTTATTTCTAGTATATTTTCAGTGTCTTCTATATATGTTTACTTAATAACAGTTAACGTCAAGAGGTATGAAAATTGTGCTATTGTTGGGTGCCACCCCTAAGATCTAGGAGAAAAATAGTAATAAAAATAGAATAAAATTTACTTCGGCTAATTCAGACAGTGGCACGACGATTCTCAATACTCGAGACCACTGGGGAATACTTAAAATAAAACATGAGCAATTTAAATAAAAATGGATTGTTGAAATAAAAATATAGTAATTTAGACTACAATAAAAATAAATGTATAAAATAACATTTATTGGAATTTTTGTGGATTTATTTCTGTTTCCTTTTTTACCACATCCCAAACTTACTTGTGGAATTCTGGATAGTTATAATTCTAATTTGACAAAATAAAATAGTATTGTTGAAACAAAAAAGAAGAAAAAATCAATAGAATTAATATTTAGACATAAAATAAAATGTTAATTAATTCTATGAATTAGATAGTCTTTCTGAAAGTTCTTACATGAATTCTGATTTTTGATTAAAGAAGAAAAAATACGAAATTAAATTCTAATTTGAAGAGTTTGCTTAACCCCACCAATGAATTAGTCCATGGTGAAACAACACCAACTTCAGAAATTTTTTTCACTTTATTAATGTTAACACGTCAACCATTCTTAAAATAATAAAGTCTAGCTCTTTGACATACACTTAGCTATCCATACGCTACTCGCACTTTATTTTACAACCATTAATCCACTTTAAAAATAAATTAAGTTAAGAGCTCCACAGATTTTTCTCCATGCTAGACCAACACCGAGGAAGAAGACCCTAGGTTCCTACAGAAAATTTTTCAAAATCAAATTTAAAAAGTTCTATTTACTTACTTCCAATTCCAAAGAGAAAACTAATATATTAAAACAAAAGATATAATGTTGGCTATGGACTAGAGATAAAAATCAAATAAAATGCAAATTTAAGATAAAGATTGGACTGTATAGTAATGAATATGAACAATGTTTTCTTAAGGAATTAAATATTTATTTCTATCTGTCAGAATTAAAAATCCCGCTAGCTTGGAGTTATTTACATATTTTCCTCTTTTACTTCTTTAACAATAACGAAACCCGCCACTCACTTGTTTGACAGATCTACGCATGCGTTGAGATAAATCATGGCCGACATTGAAAATAAATAAAAGAAGATTCAACAAACTTCTTAGAAGGATAATTAATATGTTTAATAGAAGGTTAGTGTTCTTAATTAAGTCATAATTCCTTAATTAAATTATTAAAAACAATGTTATAAGTTGTTCCTTCCATCCTTTTATTTTATTGAATAGATGTAAATAGTATTATTTGTCAAGCCGGCAATACAGCGTTTTACGCGGCGGCCGAACTTTGAAATGCCTAATTCCAAACGAAATTAAATTGGAAACTATTCACAAAAAAGTAGAAAATATAGGGAAATATATGGTAGGGTGGCAAATAACGTAACACTATCAACTTAATGATGTATTATTTATTTATTTTTATTTTTTTAAATCAGTACCTAAAAATTTCATTTATACCACTGAGTACCATTGGGGTCATATTGACACGAAGATTTAAAACATTTGTTTTTAGAGTTTAGCTCATTAAACATGTTTAAAAAAACACACACACAACTGCTACCATCTATTGTGTAATGTTATAATCAATTTATTTATATTTTCAGAAGTTGCCTAAAGATAGCAGCAACTACATAATCTTGAATTAAATGATAAAGAAACTATTCTTATAATTGAGGAACTTTCTGGCTAAAATGGCGGATTAAAGGTTGTCAGTAGAATAAATATAAAAAATTCTAAATTAAGAGATTATTGTTTCTGATTTTTCAAATAATGTGGAAGTTGAAGATAATGAAGAAGTTTCTGATGTTGAAGGAGAAGTAGATTTTGTCGAAAATAATGTTCAAAGCTCTGATGAAGATGAATATAATTGTGATGATTCATCAATGTCTACAGCTTCGCAACAAAATTATTTCAAGTACGTAATGTTCTGTAAAACTTATTTATTTGCAGGTATAATTTGTTTTTAACCAAACTATAGTTTTATATAAGAAATAAATTTTAGATTAAAAATAACTGTGTGTATAAATGTTAACTTTTATAAATCTTTTCATTTACACATCTTTGGTCAGACAATACATTTATAAAAAAAATCAATACTTTTTACGAGTGTTTTTAAATTTAAAAAACATTCAAAATAAGTAAATATAAAATAACTTGTTTACCTAAATATATGTTTTAATACATTTTCAGACCAAAGAATGAAGAAACTCAAATCCATAAAGAGATATACTGGGTTGGCAACCAAGCCGCAATGTAATGAGTATTGCACCTGGTCCTACACGTTACAGCATCAGAAATGTGGACACTGTACAATCTGCATTTGAGCTGTTTATCAAACCAAGTATTGCTGAAGAAATACTGAAGTGGACTAACAAAGAAGGTGGTATTACTTATGTAGAGTTATGGTTGAGTGTTGATAAGGATTAACTGATGGGTTTCTTTGGAAACTAGAGGATGGTCGCCGAATTATCAACAAGTCTATGGCTAGAAACAGGTTTACACTAATATAACGCTGTATACGGTTTTATAATGCTGAATCAAGAAGGCAAAATCGAAGTCCTGAAAAATTGTCACCAATAAGCAATATATTCCGGATGTGTTCTGAAACATTACAAGATATTTACATTCCAAATGAGAATATAGCTGTGGATGAGCAATTAGTTACTTTCAGGGGAAGATGCTCATTCCGTCAATTTATTCCATCAAAACCTGGAAAATATGGTACTTATAAATCTCTGGGCAGCATGTGACAGCAAAACATATTATGTAATAAACATACAGGTATACACAAGCAAAGAAACTAATGCTCCTAGGGAGGTAAATCAGGGGAAGAGAGTGGTGCTGGATATGGTGAATGGTTTGGAGAAAAGTGGAAGGAATATTACTGCAGACAACTTTATCACAAGTCTTAGTTTGAAAGAGAGCTAGAAAAGAAACAATTAACACTATTGGGAACAATAAGAAAAAAATCGTTCTGAGCTACCACTGCTGTTCACAACTGTTAGAGGTCGAGAATTGTATTCTTCTCTGTTCCAATTTCAGAAAGCCGACACAATAGTATTATATTGTCCAAAAAAAGTAAAAGTGGTAACTCTATTGAGTTCAATGCATTACTCAGCTCAAACTAAAAACAAATAAAGCCAAGCCTCAAATGATTCTGGACTATAATTCAACAAAATCAGGAATTGACACTATGGATAAGTTGGTTAGAATATATACAACCAAACGAATGACAAGGATGTCAGGTGGCCTATGGTTTTGTTCTACAACATGTTGGATATAAGTGTTTTAAATGCTTTCATTATTTTGATGTATCTAAATCCAAATTGTAACTAGAAGACCAACTACAAGAGACGAATACTTCTCATGGAATTGGGCAAATCCTTGACAAAACAAAATCGACAACGACGTACCTCTGTTTCTCAAACAACCACACCGACTCAAAGAAGTGTAAAGCGCGGACGATGCTCATTATGTGATCGATCAGCAGATAGGAAGTATAGTGATGTGTTAAATGTGTATCTTTTGTTTGCAAAGACCATTCAATCATTGTATGTAAAGATTGAGAGAATAACTAAAGTAGCCTAACCAATCCTTTTTTTGTATACATTCCAAAATATTAGCTTTGTAACCAGTCAATTTGTATTCTGTGTGATGATGTACTGCTTTAAATTTCATATTGTATATATATATATATATATATATATTTCCATCTCCAAAATAAGTATAGTAAAACATATTTAAAATAAAATATCACAATTATAATTATTATGACAATAAATCATGGGTAGAATGTAATGTTAATCAAAAAAATAATAATTGGGTCTCCGGTGACTCCATTGATATTCAGTGAAACAAAATTATTCCGGTAGTAGGAGGGCTAATGTTTTTTGATCTGGTGCCACTTTTAAAATAAAGTAATCTAGTAATTCCTTGTTTATGGTATTGAAAACATAATTTTATATTGGTTGAAAATATAAATCCGTTTTAAAATCAATATTGAACATAAAAGAATATAATAGCCTCTAGATATATTTCTAATAAAGTTTTTAAGACTTAGACCAAAATAATTATTTACTTTATATATTATGATAAAAATTAAGAGACTTTTATTGGTGTATATATTTGAATAAAAGATTTTTTTGACTGTTATATTGTTTTAAGATATTTTATATATTTCAAATATTCATGGAACTTACCGTTTGATATAGACATAAAGTTAAATTACTGTAAAAGATAAATACATAAGCTTTTTAAAGCTAAAACAACATTATTTATGAAATTATTGCAATGATTTTTAACAAGAAAGATTAACACAATTCCTGGATAAATTGTAACTACTCACCCTGTATTTTGGATAGATAGTTGAACTAAATCAGAATCAAGAACTCCGTCAATCCTAATTTTGGTATAAAGTTCAAATTGGAAAGTATAGTTCGTGACTACAATAGTAATTTGCCCATTCGCTATGTTTCCTCCATCTTGAGAGGTCAATGTGAAATTGTTATATACCTGTAATTAATTAATTAATAATTAATGAAATAATAATAATTTCAAAATCCATCCCCATGACTTAAGTATATTATTACTGGAAACGAAATAAACCACTTGTTTCTGTGGCCGCATGGTCTAAGGTGGTGTTTCTCAAACATTTTCCTATAACGGACCACTTGATAAATTTTCCAAGTATACGTAGACTACCCCCTTTAAAACACCTCTGACCAACCACTTGTTGAAACATTATATTTGCTAATTAAGCTGTTTATCAAGCAGTAAATACAGCATATTTATTTAACTTTGTTTCACGTTATAAAGTAAAATTTCCATAGGGAGAACATTTTATGACAGTTAAAAACAATATTAAAACTACTTTTAAGTCAAATGAACTTCAACTTTTAATATAATTACATTTAAAATAATATACACGTCAGCTCTTCTTATAAAATTTTGGCTGTTTTTGTAGAACAAAACATATTTGACTTATTGGTGTTATCTCGCCCAAAATTTCACTCTTTTGATCTATTTTACTCTTTAATTTCTAATAAAGAGAAAACTATCTTAACTTATACAAATTTTAAACTCAAGTTTTTTATTACTATTTATATTTAATGTGTCCCAAAATCCAAAAACAGTTTTGTATGACTTTTGGGAGTTGTTTTTATTTATATTGAAGCCTTAAAATAAATATGGGTTAATGTTTGGTTAAAAAAATAATGACATAAGGATATTTTTTAATCGATTTCCTTTAAGGCATTACATGATAGAATGCTAAAGATAATTTGAGATTAAGTTAATAAATAAATATTATTGAAAACTTAGTCTCAAAGCATAAGAGACACGTTCAGAAAGAATTACGATTATGACTTATCATACATTTACATTTATACATTTATCTTACATTTGTGGTTCAGTGTGTGGATCACCTGATAAACCACCATGGCCCACAGTTTGAAAACCACTGGTCCTAGGCACCCTAGTGACGGGGAGATCGAGGTTCGTGTTCCAGTCATGTTTACTGAGGGTTGCATTTAATAAATAGTTTTCTTTTATGTTTCCACGTCAATGCACTTAGGCTTACTCTAAAGTAAATCTTTATAATGTCTCATATATTCATGTAATATATGCATGGGCATATAGCGCGAAAATACATTAAGACACTGCTAAGACAAATTAAAAAAAATCAATGTTTTAAATCCATACCGTTTTGATTTTGAAACTACAAATGTAAATGGGAGCCTAGAAAACCACTAATTATTAATACGAAGTCATCTTTAAAAATATAATTGTATAATATTTTCCTAATATTAAGTAATTTTAAGTCCAGAGGCGTTCATGTTTGATAGTTTCATTCTAGATTATGTCTAATATGTGCTTATAGAAGAAAGCATTTATAAGTCAATGACTCCGTTGTATTGAACGTAGTCAATCTGGTATAATACACAGAAACTTGTAACATTTTCGTAAAAATTAGTTCAAATAAAATACTGACAGACGATTATATTATATTATCTCTAATATATTCAATTTGTAGAGAACCAGCAGTGAATTATCTGACCAATATTTCTAATTTGGAAAATATGTTAATCAAACAGGATTACAATTATTCCAGGAGCTTTTTCATATCAAGGGGCTCTCAATACTTTAAAAACCTATGTTATTTTTATAAAACAAATGTCATAAATATAATTTCAAATTTAAGTTGAATCATTTGTTATATATCACATTTTTAATTTTGGTTAATGTAACCTTGGAGAATTATCGTTTAAAAAAATTAATTTTGCCCATTTTTAACATTCAAATTACCATTTACTATGAGTAAGGTAAGAAAGATATTATGTTTTATGAGTCAAATAAAATATTTATATTTAAAATATAAAACTATATATATATTTATTATTTAGAGCTTTCTATAATAATATTTATCAACTACATATACTGTACAAATATTTGTTTCATGTTATTCAAATCGTGTACTATGCACTCCACCCAAATATCTAAACAAATGGAAGACTCTTCCTAAATGGGACTTGGCGTGATAACAAATTATTTTACTGATGACCTCATATGTATTATAGTTAGGTATGATTTTCATAAAATTAGGAACGGATTAAAACATATTTTTATTATATTAAAGAATCAAGTTAATAATAGAGGCTTATATCTTTTGATTTATCATTTCATATCTAATATTATTATTATGTTTCCAAATCAATAGCACTGCTTAACAATTACAACAAGTTGATTGATTATTAAGATAATTGTATTTAATATAATATGTCCATCAAAATAATAGTATTTGTTGCTTTAGTTTATTATTTCATAAAAAATGTGTGTCTCGTAAGAAAATTTACTTAAATTATATATAAGTTATTTTAGTGATTGCATTAATAAAATATCTATTTATATTTAGTACTTATTTTAAACAGAAATGTTATAAGAAAAATACTTAATATTTGTAAAAATTTACCAAATATTATTTAATAATTTAAAAACTAATATGTACTTAAATCACAAACTTACCACCAGTTCAGGATATTGAAAATGTATAAGTATAACCGGGTTCTGTGACGTAGCATCCACAAACTGAGTAGCTTCGCCATATACTTGAAAAGCAGTTATATCTTCCACGAACCGATTGTTTAGATTCAGCAAATAGCTACCTGCCTAGAAACAAAAATGTAATATAAAAAATTATCTTAGACCAAGCAAAAACAAATTAATTTCAGTGATTAAACCATTAATATTTGTATATAAATATAGTTATATAACAATAGAAATAACAACAATAATAATTATAATGTATGTCATATTTATAAACCTAAAATTTACCTCTATTATATAAAATAAACAAATTTTATTATTATTAAATAATATTGAAAACTAATCTAGATACTTATCCTTATCTGTAGATATTGGAATGAGCCCAGAATCAGAGCTCCAATAATTAATTGATGTGGATCACAAAACCATTCGAGATGATTGTCCCCAAGCTAAATTCAATTAAATTAAAAATGGCAGTCTGGACACGTCATTTGAAAACAGTATTTTTGTGTGTGCGTGCCACTTCTCTACCGATAAACAAAACTGGTTAGTTCCGTAAACAGGGGTATATTCCTCTGGTGGTTACGAAATTAATCACAATGGATCAATGATATCATATTTTGACATAAGATAAATTGTCTTGGGATTGCTGCCCGTGTCCAGGTTGTCATTTTTCTACCTATTGCGACATTAATATGAGCTTTTTTATAGTATGACTTGAATTGTCATTACCTATCAACAGCTTGCTGAACTCGCGGTATAGATATATGGAGATATTGGTGATTTTTAATTATATATTTGGGTGACCTAGCGATATAGGGGTAAGGTGTCAGACTTCTGTGCTGGAAGCCGGGGTTCAATCCCAGGTCCCAGCACAGATTTATCTGATTACCAAACCCTTCCTTCACCTCTGACAAGACATCTTGTGAATGTGAGGAATGCCAGGCCTCCACCGTGGTTCGGATTCCACGTTAAACTGTAGGTCCTTCATTTCATCTCACAATCACCCTTACACATTAGCGTAAGTGCGTATAACCCGAACGGGTAGTAAAACGCTGTGCTAATAATAATAATAATAATAATAATTACATATTTAACTAAAAATACTGTAGGTTGAAATATACGCTTATTTATAAGACAGCTACAACTCTATGATTTGATTTTATAAACTTCTAGCTAGTTATAGATGACAAACTAAATCTTTAAATTATGTAATGTCAGTTTTAAGTATTGTTTACATCTATTACTGTTTCCAGCCCGTGGTCAAGGTCAGTATTTATTCAAGGCCTATTTTTACCACTACCATCTTTCTAGGACTATCGTAGCTTCATACGGCTTATAATCTAACTTAATACTAGGACGAGCACCACATCCAGTCCCCAGCCGTCTATTTATCACTTTGAAAGGTTAAACCCACAGTTCACTAATTATAAATGTTTTGGCCATCCCGGGAATCAAACCCGGAACACTTATCTTAGTGGGAAGACAATATTCTGACTGATATAAGATGTCGGACTTAGTTTAAATTGCATATATTAGTCCATATCTCTTCTTTTAACCTATTTTCGTAAAATCTTAACTTTTTTTATCAAACTTATGTTTCATATTCAATGGCCTTTAATAATTATATTGATCTGTTTCCCATGATAATCTAAAGACCTGAGATTATTAAACTTACCTAATAATGTTATTATATTTAATAATTGAATAGAATAGTACCATACCAACTCAATCTGTGTGTTGTTTAGAGAAACTCGCCCATTTCCCACCACAGCTACGGCTCTTTGTATCAGGCTTGTATACATTTCCTGTGCATAGCTCTGGACGTCAATGGTGAAGTTGTTCGAGACGGTTAACCTATAAATGGAAACAAGTAGATTAATAAATAAGATCTATAAGGGATTAATATGATGAGGAAATCATGTTTAATGGGTCTATATAACAAAATAACAGAAATCAGTATAGTCCTTTGAATCTTCACAATAGGCTGGTATGTTATACTCAATAACAAACAAAAAATCAGTATTTATTTTGTTTTTGAATCATGAAATAGATTCACAGTAATCAAACCCAGGACATTTGGTTTACCACTCCAATGCTTCACCAATGAGCTATCTAGGGCTGGTCCCAAGATGATGGTCATTCTTCATTCATAGTTCCCACACGTCCTCGTTGTAAGTAAGGTATGGCCCTGAGCAAGGTATGAATCCTGGATAACTAATGTTAGAGTGTTAGAACACTAAGCCACGTGTGTTGGGTTTGATTCCTGTCTCTAGGAGTCATTTTATTTAAAATTCACGGATAAGATAACTGATACGGCTGTATCAATACTAAATAACATTATTATATCCTAAGCTTTGCAAGTCCTAAACGATTATTATAGAAACGTATTTTCTATTCATACCTTGCATTACATTTTATTTTAAATATATATAATTTTAATCATAATTGGGCGTCAATATTAAATAATATTTACAACTCTTACTACTAATAATAATAGTAATGTTAGTAAACTCAAATTATTTATTTAAAAATTGTTAGTTATGCATTCACAACGATTTGAAAAAATTAAATGCCAGAAATGCTTTACTATTTAAGTAAATAAAATATCAGAATCGTATTTAAAAGTTCCGTTTTACTTAAACGAAAAAACCGTACTTTGAAATTATATTATGCTGATTTTAAAAAGGATGAAAATATATAAACACTACCATTTGTATATCAAATATGGTATAAATAATACTATGTATATTTGATTACATTTAAATATCCAGTTGAAAAAAATGATCTTAGCTATCTCAGTCTGACCATATATATCTACTATCAGTGAAAATTTTAATATTTTTTATAGGGCAAAATTTGTTTAAAGGAACTCTAAGCCATAATGAATACACCTTTATATTGGTACAAAATAGTTAAAATTTTGTTGCATAATATTAAATTTTTAAGCACAGCTCCAAATTTTTATCTATTTTCAAAATCTAATTTCCTCTTTATTTACCTAAGAAGAGTTTACTATATTCCCAAATTACAAATGATGCTGCTTGTTATTAAGTTACGTAGTGCTCCTATTTCAACCTTATTGATAATTTTTAAGTTTAGGAACTATCATAAAGATATGAGTAATAAATGTTGTTATTTATGTATTAAAGAACAATCAAAATAAAAATTGGATCAAAGAATAAATTTTTAAATGTAAATTTGTGGTAAGAGCTCTTAGTTACAGATCCAGAGATCCTGGGATCGATCCTTAGCGATTCCAAAAGCTATCTGTGAAGCAGTGGGTTCTGGGACCGATCAAACTCAGTCTCGTAAGAACCTATGAGGAGCTACTGCAATAAATAGGTAGCAGATCCAGCCAAAAATACTGAGATTAATGGCCGCAATGATTGCTGACCACATGACGCCCTCTATTTGCAAATGTTGGCACTATCATCGCTAATGGTGGCGGCCGCTCGGTTGTTATAGCTCGTTTGCAGGCTCAAACCATAGAGTTAATTTATTTAAAATAATTATTCATATTTCTGTTATAAAATAATTGATGAAAATTGAAATAGTGATTTTAACATTAAATTTACATTTTGTTAATACCAACCCAAAGTGTCTTTTACTTTCAAATAATAACTTCTCTGCTAGTATATAATAACATAATTTCATATTTTTGTTGAAATTTAAAACCTAAATTATTTATGCATATTTGATTTATTAAAGGTATCCACTTGCAAATAAAATTTGTTTTATTCATCACACTAACCAAAATATATGATTTATGTTTAAAATAAATGACTAAAGATTAAAGAATGTTAATTTGATATTTTTAATATTAAAGAGTTATTTAAAATATAAAACTAATGTGATAGTTATTAATAATATAAACATACCCATTTGTTTTAGAAAGTACTAAAATAACACAAAACCAAATAAGCTTCATTTTTCTTCACACAGAATTAACAAAAGTAAATATATATTCCTTTTTTGATAAAATCACTTAACATTATCTGATAATATATTTTTTGTGTTGTTTGTTCTCGTCATAAATGTTACATAACAGAGAGACATTACAATGTAGTATTAAATTCTACAGACCTCATCAATCAATGTGTAAAAACCTGTTATCTTTTATTTTAACAATAATGTAAGATTTCCAGAACCATTTACTCTATCATTGGTTGACTGGATGTTCTCGTAATAACACGGCAGATAATATGAAATATTTTACACACACTTTGTTATAACAATAGTAACGTAATTTTATTTTTAGAACTGCGTTTCAATACACGTTCATGTTATACGTTAGCACATAGTTTTCAAATCTCTTGATAATAATTATTAATTACTATATTAAGTGGACGTTATTTATTATTTGTTCCATTAGATATGAATATAAGTTATTATGAAAAATCAGAGGCTTACTTATCTGATATCAATTTTTTTTCCCGATATGTTTAATTGAAGTCAAAACACATAGGAATAATGATTCCATTCTAAAAATACACAAATATTAACACTTAAACCATATTTATTCCAACTTATATTATATTAATTTAAAAAATAATAAAACCAAGTTTAAAATTTATACATAGTTAGTCATTTTGTATAATATTATATCACGTCTCATCAACACCCCCAAGATATTCAACCAATTTTAATAATATATAATCACTGACTCAACTAAAATATTAACCATATAAATTTATTCAGTTTTATTTATGTATTAATTTAGCACTGTGTTTTACTACCCGTTCGGTTAATACGCTTAAGTACCAATTACATTAATGAATTATTAATAAGGAGGCTTGAAATTAGAGGAAGTGAACCCGTACTTGCGTGGAGGGAGAATGGAAAACCATTTAGGAACCACCACCTCCAGTTCACCTGGCCGAGATTCAAACCTCGATCTCCCCGTCCTTGTAACTCTAGCTCAACATGAATATAGCGCGTTAGCCAACTACGACACCGTATAGGGTCATAATAATTTAAATATTAACTGTCAAATAAATTATTACTTACAGATATATTTAAAAGTTTGAGGCTAAATTCTACTTTTGTAAATTAAATGACTAATATTATTGAACTCTTGACATGATTTTGATAAAATCTCTTATATAATTTAATATATATATATATATATATATATATATATAGTCACTGCTTTGAGTCCAGAAGGCGCGTAGGATTTCATAATCCAAAAATTTAACTCTTTAAAGATGTGACTATCATTTAAATAATATTTTTGTTGATACATTCCCGGAAGATCGTATCCCGCCTACGTTTAGTTGTGGGATTATTTTAGATTTTAAAGAGCATTTTATCATTTACTAGCAGATATAATAAAAGGTTCTAACATTTTTAGTATGAAGATATAATATATATATTTCTATCAGATAACGAAGCAACCTTCGACTCGGTCGATTGCAATCCCTTACGGTAGTAATAATAACTATACAGCTGGCAACATTAAGTCAACTACCGAGTGGAAGGTGGCGGCGTTTTCTGATAGCTCGTGATCTTAATAAAATCACATATTTGTAGCTGGCGATTTTAGCACGTCAAAATAGACTCTGCCTTAAAACATGAGTGAAGAATGACTCTGGGCACGGAACGATTCCTGGATAGCTCAGTGGTCAGAGAATTAGCGTACTAACCCAAAGGTTCGACTCCCGTGTCCATATGTCATTTTTCAATTTTCATAATATTGGCTAGAGTTTACATCTACACTACCATGCGCTTTACTTCCATCATACACCGCCATAATCTGCATTTACTAACCATACTCCCACAACATACACTTTCAGAAAATTCCATAACATCCTCATATTCACATGATCGTACACTTTCTAAGTATCAACGAGTTCACAATAAACTTTCTTCATTACTGTAATACATTTATCAATTACTTGTTGCAATTCACACATTATCTGGTCCATGCAAACTTTTATCAAAGTTTATAAAATATACATATTTTATAATTTTATTATTTTGAGTACTTAAATAAACCCTTATACAGCTCGGTCCTATATAATCTAGTATTTTTATTATATAATAGTATTCATAGTAATATTTATTTTCGTTATTTTTCAATGCTTAGCATTATCAGAGATCTTACCTTAATTTGGTAACACGTTTTGCATTGTTTCCATAAGAATAAGATTATAATTACACAATATTATAGTAGTTAGTATCTGGTGAAATTGTCCGCGGGTCATTGAGACCAGTATATACTGTGGGCTTGGAACTACTCTCTCTTTGTGGCAGTGACGTCACAGCATCATCCTGTACAGAACTACACAATGGACCCTATAGTAGAGCAACCCACGACACAACTATGTCCAAAGTGAATTTTAAATTAATATGGCACAGTAATTTGTGGCCACTTTGTAAGGTGAAGAGCTCCATTAGATTTCAACATGTCTATGAATCTACCCATACCACCAAAAACTACATGACTTATCAAACATAGGATCCCTCATTGGTTGTGCTACTTTCTGAACATTTTTGTATTAATTTAGACGATGATTTCAATTATTCATTTGTCACTTGTTTAAATGATTACCTTATCTCTCTGGTTGCTTATATTTTATTACTACAAAAATATCTATTTTTGTTAAGGTTTTACAGAGTAAATTTGTAATTTAACTAAGACACTGTAGAGAGTAATGACATTTTTTTAAATTATATTTTGTGAAGTTATGTAATTGGTGTTTAGTTCAAGATGATTTTATATTAATGGGTAAATCTCTGTAGTTGGTACGTGACCTAGAGCTTAAAGATGAAACAAAAGGACAGGGAAAGTTTATATATGTTTTTGAATCACCGTATTATTTAAACAGCTCAATTTTTCTTCTAAGTCAGGGCTAACTATTCAAATCCAAATTACCAAAATTTACAAATATTAAAAAAAAATTGGAATTCCTTGTGTTTCTTCAGTTTTAAAGGTTCATATAAAACCTTCCTCCTAGTTATTAATCCAAAATATTTTATATATAAAGACCCAAAGTAATAGAAAAATTTAGTATCAACTAAAGATCTTGTTTTTTATTAAAGGTTTAACGTTGACGTCAACATCATTGAAGGTTTTTATGGTTTTCATACAGGTATAAAGTAATTGGATGCATAAAATAAAATATTTATTCTACTTTTCTTTCATATATTTCAACTAAAAGATAAAACCATATAAAATGTCCCCTGGTTGTCATCAAATATTTTACTATTTTGATTAGAGAGTGCCTAGAATAATGACAAAGACTGTTACTGATACACTCTCTTTATACACTTTGGGTAAAACGCTTCTTTTGGGAGTATGAAGGCCGGTTGATGGAGGTTCCCCAGGAAATAAAGAAGTTTTTTCCACTATAAATATCAAAATATTAATTTCAATTTTACTATGTGGAAAAATAAGTATAAAATAAATTAAACTGGGGGTATATTTGTTTGGAAATATACTTATTAATATAAGAAGAAAGAAAACCTATCAGCTGACAACAAAAATATTGTGTCAAGATTCATTAAAGTAATCCAGGCTAGAATCAAGGTTAAATATTAGTGTCCCAGCTAACTGGACTGACTAATCACCGCAAAGCTTAGGGAGTTACTCTGTCCATTTTGGGGGCTACGTGGGCTAGGATGCCAGAACACCAGTACTTGTATTGAGGACTGCACGCGAGTCCAGGGTGCCAGGGTTTGTTATACGTGTATGATCACCTAGAGGTCAGTCAGGTCATTGGCTATTACTTACATTACATTGTCTGCCACAAGATTTTAAATATACTTTTATATTTTTAATATTTCTTATCAATATCCCATTTGTAATAGACTAGTATTAATAAAAACATAAAACCAAGTCTAACTTCAATCACGAACACACAATCATATATCCATTCCCTCTTCCAGTCGCACCTCTTCTACCCCATCATCAGCCACAACACACACAATCATATATCCATTCCCTCTTCCAGTCCCACCCCTCCTCCCCCATCATCAGCCACAACACACACAATCATATATCCATTCCCTCTTCCAGTCCCACCCCTCCTCCCCCATCATCAGCCACAACACACACAATCATATATCCATTCCCTCTTCCAGTCCCACCCCTCCTCCCCCATCATCAGCCACAACACACACAATCATATATCCATTCCCTCTTCCAGTCCCACCCCTCCTCCCCCATCATCAGCCACAACACACACAATCATATATCCATTCCCTCTTCCAGTCCCACCCCTCCTCCCCCATCATCAGCCACAACACACACAATCATATATCCATTCCCTCTTCCAGTCCCACCCCTCCTCCCCCATCATCAGCCACAACACACACAATCATATATCCATTCCCTCTTCCAGTCCCACCCCTCCTCCCCCATCATCAGCCACAACACACACAATCATATATCCATTCCCTCTTCCAGTCCCACCCCTCCTCCCCCATCATCAGCCACAACACACACAATCATATATCCATTCCCTCTTCCAGTCCCACCCCTCCTCCCCCATCATCAGCCACAACACACACAATCATATATCCATTCCCTCTTCCAGTCCCACCCCTCCTTCCCCATCATCAGCCACAACACACACAATCATATATCCATTCCCTCTTCCAGTCCCACCCCTCCTTCCCCATCATCAGCCACAACACACACAATCATATATCCATTCCCTCTTCCAGTCCCACCCCTCCTCCCCCATCATCAGCCACAACACACACAATCATATATCCATTCCCTCTTCCAGTCCCACCTCTCCTCCCCCATCATCAGCCACAACACATCCTGACAAATATTAGAAG
The DNA here is from genome assembly GCA_902141375.1 of Timema poppense. Classification (NCBI taxonomy): domain Eukaryota; kingdom Metazoa; phylum Arthropoda; class Insecta; order Phasmatodea; family Timematidae; genus Timema; species Timema poppense. The sequence goes on from CABFOV010004112.1 coordinate 48,029, forward strand.
CCGACGATATGTTTGAGAGGGGGGTTAAGATAAACAAAATGTATAAAACTTTAATACTTCTGTTGAAAATTTGTTTCATCATTTGGTTTGTATTTTATAATATATAGATTGCATTATTTTGTTTTGTAAATGATTCATTTTCTGCAATTAGTTCCGCAAGTAAAAATTTGATAACTTCCAAATACATAAGTATTTGTCATTGGTTGTAAACTAATTACATGTCGTGGTGTTAAATTATTAATTTCCCAGTGCCGCATATCATTGTTAAAGTATACCATATACATATTCAAATATGTTGATGATCAATGACAGAATGTTATGGTTGCATAAAACTAGGCTACCCATCAATACCACTTCATTATCGTTAAATGTTTCCAGGCTGCGGTCGGGCCAGTTTAGTAAAATACCACCCTATTTCTCTAGTCTTCCACCACTCCTCCTACTTTAATATCTTCTATTCTTCTATTCTCATTTCAACATTCTCTGCTATATAAACTTCCTATCTCTCTCTTGGCCTCCCTTGAGGTATTTTAGCTACATACTTCATTTCCAACCTTTTCTTCGGCATTCTCTCTTTTTTGATTTTCATCTTTTACCTAAGATAAATCTCATCAGGATGGATCTATACATTTTTTTAGGCCACAGAGAAAATAATATAGTTACATTACCAGTATAAGAGATTATCAATCTATGGAAACATACTTATTTAAATAATATCAAGTAAAAATTCTTAATATGTGTTATTAGGACTATATGTGTGTAATTTGGACCAGTTTGTCGTGTAATTTGAACTTAAATATAAAATAGTTCCTTAAATGTCTCAATATTTATAAAACACATAGGGCTTACAGAACAACAATAATAAAACACGTGAGAAAATTATTGTGAAAAATCGTTGGATAAATAGTAAAAGCCATTTGGTAATTTGGCACAGTTGTCATGTAACACAACCTTTGCACTTTTCACATTGAATCCAGTCTTACTCATAACATTTATCACATACTGACATTGTGTTTCGTTATCATCCGTTGCGCCTGACATCTCAGCAATGACTGTTGTTTTTCCTAACGGTTTGTTTTTTCTTTTGTTTGGGTGCAACAGAATTTGACGTTTCTAGCGTTTTCTTGTGAAGAATTCTAGTCAAGATTACTCCAGATGCTGTACCACACTTTTAAACTTTTCTCCTTGAGCCATCCACACTGGATGAAGGTAAGGATATAATTATTTGAGCTGGAACATAATCTGGACTCTCATGTTGAGTCACATTTGAAGGGCCTGGAGTTGATATTGTAGCTGTAGCAGATGATGTGTCCTTATCTTGACGAGCTTCAGGCTGATCCATTACAGCTGATGGAGCAAAGTCAGCATCAGTAAAAACATGTCGGTCTACCCGCCACAATCCACTATCTCGGAATTCATTGATAGCAATTTCCATAGTTGCTGCTCTTGGGAATGCAAAACCAACTAGGGATGCTACGTTATCAGTTGTTAGTTATTTCCCAGAATTTTCCCTTAATTTGTTCTCAATTGATGATCCCATGTATGTATTTAGTGGCTTGAAGAAGGACACATCTAAAGCTGCTCCCGATGGATACAATGGGATGGCAGTGACAACATGATTATTCCATGCTTTCAGGCAACTTCGATGGCAGCTAGACTTTGGGTGTGGGTTCTAGGCCCATCCAGGATCAACAAAAACTTTGTTTCAGCTGAGGGGTTCACGACTGCCACAAAGTGTTTAATCCAATGCCAGAATATTTTGGCGTGCATCCACCTTTTATCCTGACAGCAGAATATTGTGCACGGTGGAGCTCCAAATGAAAGAGATTCCTTCATCCTCTTCCTGGGGTAGATCAACGTTGGTGGGACGTAGAAATCTGTTGCGCTGACAGTGTAAACTCCTGTCACATATTTTCCTCGTTCACAACAAATAATAGCTTCTACCTCGGCCACGATATTTTCAGGACGTTCAGGAAGTTTCATCCATATTGAATATTCGTTCAGCAGTAGATTTATGTTCATCAATAATATTCTCTAGTACATCAAATAACGTATAGACTACAACCTTGTTGAAACTAGAAGCCATGGCCTGAGAGGTTAGCTCTGGTTGTCTTAGGCTCAGCTCAGAGTGACGCTTCATAAAGCCTTCAAACCATTCCCTCCCACCTGATTGCTGGTCCTTGTTGAAATGCGTCTGCAATTTATTTGCCTCTGCTATTTCAAACGCAAGTTTCATCACACCCTTTCTAAATAGGCTGGAAAAAATAACCATGGCTATACACTATTATAGACAGATACAGATATATATTTATATGCTTACCAAATTATTGTTGAGTAAAGAAAAATTTTGGGAGTTTTTTTTAAGTTATCGTACTTCAATAGCAAACTAATAAAATATCTGTTTAGCAAATAATAAAATTAGAACGCTTATCCATAAAACATATTTTCCTAAAGTACCAGATGATGGACAAGATCATCTTTTACTGCAGTAGACAAGTCCATTGTATAGCCACTCTCGTATGGTCTAAATTACACGATATGTTATAAGACTATTCAGTTTAGAGTTACGTTAAAGTATCTGAAAATACTTAAATATAATTATGAAATATCTTACCTTAGGGTTTTATTGAAAAACAAATAAGCTTTCATTTCATTTCTAACTGTGGAAGTAAACAATACATTATCCTGCAACTGAACACAAATAATAAGCTAAATCAAGCCACGCTAGTTAATAACCCTCCCGGCACAGATACGTGTGCTCGATTGAACAAAAGTGGTGTAAGCAGGTCCTTGACACCCAATGATCACTTCCTCATCTGAGAGGTGGTGCCATCTTTCATGCTTGCTCCGAAATAAAACTGGTCCAAATTACACGCTAGTCCAAAATACATGGACTTCCCCTACTTGGGCAATCTAACCCCTTCCACACACTATCTTTCTCTCTTCCTCTCTTTTGGATCAAATAGAACATGGTGCAACTTAAAGAGAGAGAGTAAGACCGAAAGAAGCATATAGAAATATTTATTTCTAATAATATACTCTAAAAGAATGCTTCTTTCTTCATTCTGTCTACAGCCTTATTGAGAAGTAGGCTGCAATAAATCAATTCTAATTTTCAAATTCAGTCTGTGAAGCACTGAGGTATATAAATTAAGCTGCTACATTGTGTGTGCAAACATTATTATTCAGGATCAATTTCTTTACATTAATAAAAACAAGTTTCCACAAAATAACCAGTTCTACACCTATGGGTAACACTAAAACCGGACTCCTGCCATTATCACACTGGATCCTAGCTCTAACCCTAAATAAACCCCCACAGGGATTATAACACTGGTTTACCTGTCATCGGCAGCCTACTCAACAAAAAGAGTGACGACTTAGACCACGTGTATACCGAAGAAAGTGCTTCTCTATAACCTTATATTTGGCTCTAATATTAAAACAAGTTTTAATTTATGTGTAGCATTTCACAAACACTGTGTCTTGCATTTTTATCTAATTTAATGAAATGAAATACGTGTATTCCTAAAATATTTATACCAAATAATTTACAACTAAAATTACGATTAAAATTAAGAACAGTATTATATAGTGAGTAGTTTTTTTTAAACAAAACCATCATTAATTTATGAATTTTTATTTTATAAATTCACTGATGCATAATTTTACTGTAAACCATGGATTAAAAAACATAGACATAGCAAGTGTCAAACAACGATAAAATTTCATTTTTAGTAATAGTTCTGTTGACATGTCAAAGCTTAACATAAATATTTAGGTGTATTTACCTACACAAATAGATTTATCAATTAAATAGCTTTTAGCGTACAACCCAATCAGTTAATTATATGTTGTGAAAAAAGAAATTAAAAGCCATTATTCCAGCTCTTCACGATCAGCCGAAACACACTATTACTAAATTTGCTAAGCTGTTCATCGGGATTTTGTTTCAAATTAGTGTTTATATATAACTAGCTTATTTTTTATAATATTACATATTTCCAATACGTTGACATTAACTACATCCAATATTACAATATTATTTTATATTTATAAAGGAGTGTTGGATGGCAGATTTGTTGTTAGTATTCTATAAGTATACTAAAAAATAAATAAATAATCAAAACATCACAAGTAAGCCCTTTAATAATTATATAACTACAACAATTTAAAGATGATAAATAATATTACTTTAATAAAATAAACAAATCTTATATTTCTTCACTAACCATCTCCCGTATAGTTTTATACATAATATTTAAGAATTTATAAAACTATTAATTTATGTAACAAAAATATAGTCGTTTATATCAAGATCACCATCTCTTGGCCTTGAGTATATGTAATTGTAAAACCGACCAGCCATTGAATCTCCATCTCCAAAAGCTTTCTTGTAATTTTCTTTGAGTAATGTTTTAATGAGTTGCCTTACTTCCTCTGAAACGTCATCACCATTCACAAACACTGAGTCCGCTCTGTGGAAAATAAATACTATCATTAATTTGAGAATCGACTCATTGGTAGGTTCTTGTCAAATTCACTTGTTTGTATTAATGGGTTTCAAGTATAGATAAGAGTAATTCAGAGTGGTAAGGCGTCATGGTAAGTTGGATAAGCTCAGCTATCCCAGAAGGTTTTTAAAAGGAGAGAAAACATTTCTTTGCCTAAAACAGATATAAAATTGAAATTTTAATGGTCTTTTTAAAGCATAGTTACATGCTAGCGTTTGAAGCAAATGTGTCACTTCCTTTTGTAAAGATAAGCTGATCGCTTTCCGTCTAACATACCCGTAGAATCAGGCCTGTGTGGAGCTATTGAATGTAATGCGCGTGCAACTGTTCAACACAGGCAATGAAGGCAACCAGTAAGCCTGCTATCCTTGACTCTTGAGTGTTACATTCTCGGCATACATATTGTGTTTCAAAGGTTTGTTTTGGTGTAGATTAGTTTAATTTTGTGTTGATGACCTGAATTGTATTATCTTATTGAGCTTTCTAAATTGTATTTAGTAATATTTTATCAGTTATGTTAAAGGATTTAGTGGATGTACCATTGGAAAATGGGTGACGTTGTAATTATAAAAAATGACTTTTTAATTTTTTCCTATTATTATTATTATTATTATTATTACTATTATTCTGCCTGTGTTATATTATAAGACTTCATAAATATCCCATTTTCGACATCGTTTAGTGTGCCCATTAATGCATGTTAATGTCTTGGCTCACCAAAAAACTACCATCACGCTTCGCCACTGAGTATTGAGATTGCTTAGTTACATATTTTGTTAATGTAATCCTACTTTATGGACTTACGTTTATATACTGAGATTTCTCAATTTTATATTTTATCATAATACACATCTTTTCCTCACATACTTACCAAACATTTAATCGGTAGCTAAAAATGATATAGTATTTTAAAATCTGGTTAGAATAACTATATTATAATACAACGAATGCAAAAAGAGTAAGACCTGTGTGTGTAGTCCATTAAAATTCAACTGGTATTCAACATGTCACAAAAACAAGTAAAGGAAGTTATTAAGGCATATTAGACATATTGATTAAAATGAATGTTTTGAGCATTTTCAGATCACAATAGATCGATTCTAACCTCCCAATAAAATTGAACTTTTAAACTAAAGTGTGATAAAGTTATCATCATTAAGATCACGAGATATCAGAAAACGCAACCACCTTCGACTCGGTAGTTGGCTTAATGCTGCCACTTGTACAACTATTATAATTGTAAGCGATTGCATATTAAGAATCATATAGCCAAAACTATTATTTATGCTTTTTAGCGAGGAATTCTCCATCTAGATATATTTTGAAAATTAAAAAATGACCCCTGGAAATAGGAATTGAACTTTGAAACTTTGATTATAATATGGCAATGCTCTACCACTTAGCTACCGAGGAATATTGGACCCAGGAATTCAGGATACCTTGTGATCATAATAAAATCAGACATTTGTAGCCGACAATTTCCGCACGTCCATCATAGACTTAGCCTTAAAATATGAGTAAAAAATGACCTTGGGAAAGGGACGAGAGCTTGATAGCTCAGTGGTAAAGATTGGCCTACTAAGCCAAAGGTACCTAGTTCGATTTCTGTGACCAAGTATCATTTTTTAATTTTAAGAATATAATATTAGGGTGTTTAAAAGAACAAAGAAATCAATATATATTAATACAAAATACTACTTATTTCCAAGATGTCACTATAGCTTATATTTTAATAACAAAAGATAAGTAAGAACTTACCCGTATGTTCTCAGTGGAAATCGTGAAATTAATCTTCTATAGTTATAATCGACTACGTGAGTCCACATTTCATAAAGAAAGTTATAATTTCTCACAATCATAGAAACAGAACCGATACTACTTTCATTAGTTCGTAGATATTTTATACTAAAATTGTAGTTCATCTGAAAAATAATAATTGACATTATTAACTAAATGGAATAAGAATAATTTTTCGTTATTTTATTTCATCTGAAATTAAAAATATTTACACCAAACATTATCTTATATCAATACGTTTCACTGAATTTAACTTAGCTGCAAGCCCGTGTGCTAATTAGGTAAGAGGGTAGGGGGGGATTTCTTCTGGTAAGCCTTAAAGGGGTACCTTCACCTTAAAATGGACTCCATAGACTAAGCAATTCCAGATATGCGGCTAAAGAGGTAAGGTGTTAAAGAGGGTGAAGTTTTCGACTTCCTTTAAAAAGTAATGGTTTAACAACAACAGTTTAAAACATTTATAATAAGGTTCTCATTTGTCAAGTTAGACCCATAGAATATGTCAATATGGGGTCTGACACAAATACACAATTTTGTATTAAACAGATAGATAGTATATTTACTAGAGCATATACATAGTAAAACTCAATATATCTCTGTAAGCTAAATTCCGTCTATTTGTTTATTTCCAGTACATTAAAAAGTAGTCATAGGATTGAAATGAGATTTCTTCTGTTGTACTCCTTATATTTAAGAATACAGGATAAACTACAATCCACTAAACAATATCATCAGAGAGCTAAGCAGTGTTTAAAGACCGGCTGCTATTGTGCTTACATATGTATTTTTAATTTAAACTATTCATATATATATATATATATATATATTGACTTGCAATGTACACAATTTGTATGTAAGTATATTTGTCTAGGAGATGTTTGCAAATATCTACAAAATTTTTACAAATATCTTGGCAACCAGTATTTTTATAGGTTTATATTCAGTCATTGTATTGATTTGCAAATAAAATAAATACACAAAGCATTGTGTAACCTGTCGGTTGATCTGTGATTTAGATAGATAATGCAAGATTAATATCCATGCATATCGCTTAGCATATAATAAACAATGTATAAAATGCTGTGCACAATTCAGAAAGAATTGTATAAAAAAAAGATTGCTGATAAGAATGAAACAGGATGTAAGATTTTTTGGTACTTATAAAAAGAGTAGAATATGATTGTAAAGAAAGTATTAAGGGATAGGAAGGCAACAATGAAATTAATAAAGGAAAAAGAATGCGGATTGTTGTTTAAGAAAATAAAAATATGTTCTGGAAGTGAGTTAAAGAATGAATTAAGGAGACACCCATGGCGTTTATAATGGACGTAATGGAATGATCTATGTTTAAAGCAATATAAGAGAGCAATGAAAGTAGTATTTCGAGCAATTATTTGGTGAGAATGTGGAGAGGGTAGCTGAAAATAGGGAAAGGTCAACTAATATACACGGCTGATGTGTTAAATAAAATAGTGTTAAAAAATGGCAAATCTGTGGGTGTAGATGCGATCAAAAGGGAAATAAATAAGTGTGGGGCAAAAAAAATTGTCAAAGTGTGTGAGTTATTTGTTGTATGTGTTTGGAATTAAAATTTTTCTAATGACTAGAATAATGCTGTTATTGTTCCTTTGTACAAAGATAAAGCAGTAATGGGAATTTAAGAATTACATGCCAGTTAGTTTTTTGAGTATTCCAGGCAGAGTTTTTGGTTGCTCTTGAATTGAGAGGGTTCCCAAAAAAGCTTCTTACAAGATGGGGGGTGTTCACTGTGCAATGTTTTTTTTATAACGGATATAGAGAAATATGGAGAGAATTAGTGAGGTTGGATTAAGTACGAACTTTTTTTTAAATTCTATTCAGAGCTTCTTGACCACCCCTTAAGGGAATGTTGTGATTAGGTATGTATGTATGTATTTATGTATGTATGTATGTATGTATGTATGTATGTATGTATGTATGTATGTATGTATGTATGTATGT
>CABFOV010004113.1:0-13651 GCA_902141375.1 Timema poppense
ACCCCGAGATGATGCTCTACCGATACTGACTGCCGTGGATGGACGTCATCGTAAGAAGACAAGAAGTTAAAAACTGATGACATCGCTACCAGCTGACATGCACACCACCAGCGGACTAGATGACGGGGTACATCGTTTAGGAAATTGTATTGCGGGTTTCACATTTTTCTCCCTTAGTTCCGATAGAATGAAACTTAGGTTTAGATATTGAGTGGTGACGATTGATTTTCTTTAAGAGGCAACCATTACCTCTTTGTCCAATGGCAGCAATATAAAGTGCGAACTGTGTTCTTCTTTTCATTGGGAAAGCCATAGTGTGCTCCTTACTTTTTATATGTTTCAATCCACCTTTCCTATACCTTCTTCCAAATATAACACAATTACTTCATAAAGCGAAAAGAGGTTTTCCTCATAGAGATATATTGGTTAAGCTTTGTAACTATTAAAGCCAAATTTTTTGAATCTTAAATGTTCTTAAGAATACTTTTACAATTACATTTCTTAATAGTGAACACCATCCGGAATTTATAAAAAGTTATTTATTTGAATATACATTAGGGCTCTGCGAGTACTCTTATTTCGATCTCGAGCTTGTCGCTTAAGCTCGAGATCGAAAGTTTTGTAGGCTCGTCATTTTTGAGCTTCCACTTGATGTACTTAATAATCAGTTTTTTAAATGCAATAGTAAGCATAGTCTTATTTAATTGAAAATAATATCAGCATTTTCACTTATAAATCATTTGGTTACTTAACAAATTGTTAAAAATTAATTTCATTTTTCACATTAATAATGTAATAGAGCTTTAAAACCACTTTCGACTGTTAAATTTATTCGATTTTGTCGTCCCTTTTGAATTATACGTGATTGAAGTTGTTTACTTTTATTGCCATGACAAAGCAATGAAATTAAAATTAGCTAAGAAGATTACTAAATATTTGAATGATTCTTTTTACTATTTTTACCTGGTCCCTTTCTAAAATAATAATTTTATGTTAAATTAAAAATGTAATATCAAAAGTATATTCTATTAAACGTTTTTAAACTTTAGATATTTAAAACTCGTACTAATAAATATGTTTGGTTACAAAACTAGCTGTAATTTAGTTACTATTTAGTTATAAAATTATGTTGGTTCACCTGTTTAAAATCAATGTTATTCTTATTTATTGCAATACTTATTTTACCAAACTTACCACATTTATTTTAAAGTATATGCATTAAAAATTAAATTGAAGTAAATTTCTCAATAAAATGTCAAACGAAAGCCCGTACAATGTGCATGCCCAACTGTGCACAGAGGAATGGAAATGGAACAGAAGATGAGATCAAGCACATTTACACTAAGGAATAATTAACAAAATACGAATCACTTCAAATTTCTAATTGGGAAAATATTAGCTTATTAAAACGTAAATTGTATTAACTTTTAATCAAGACAGTGTAGAAACACTCTACAATAATGTAAAGTGATAGTAAAGGAAGCAAACCTGAAAGGATAGTTATGTTAGGCCTAGATATAAACAAACATACTTCTCTCTTTCTTCTTACACTTTTACACATCTCACTTTTTCAAATTTCCACAGTTGCACATTGTTTTGAATTTTCGGAAATATTTAGTTTTCATATGAAAAGACATTAATGAAATGTAATATTCCCGAAAATTCCAACTATTGTGCAACTGTGGAAGTTTTGAAGAAGTGGAAAGTATAAAAGTTTAAGAAGACATGAAGAGAGAAGTATGTTTGTTCTTATATAGGCCTCACTTAACTATCCTTTCAGGTTGGCTTCCTTCACTTTTATTTTATTGACTTTGTTTTATAATTGTTAGTGTAATTATAATGTGCTTAGAGACATGAGTGTTGAAACCATTATAATTATTTGTTTTTATTATTAGATTTTTGAGTTTTCTTATTTTTAAATTGTGTTTTCTTAAGTGTTAGTTCTAATTTAAAAACAAATATTTTCTTTATTTAACCTTTCTTTTCAAAGGTATTTAAGATTTATAAAATTATGAATAGGCCTATACTCGAACTCGGGAACTTTTAGAAATACTCGACTTGAGTTTGACTCGAATGAAAAACCCCAAGCTTGCAGACCCAATATATATAGCGTAGACTTGAACACAGTTTAATCTATTCAAACCTATATACTCCGGTTATTAAATACAACAATCTACTTACTGAATTGTGCACTATGCAGGATAATTATGATTCATGAATAAATATTGTGTGTAGATTACTGTACTGATTGCATTATACACAGAACAAGATACAAATAAAATGAAATTTGAACATTAGGCCTTCTCTTCTGTAGGCACATGTGTGCACAAGCACAGATTAAACAGACAGAATAACACCTGCTAAATGCTCAGAAGGAATGGTAGGTACAACCTTGAATCACTAGTCACTACTATGTAGGATATTTTAGAAATGTTCCTTAGAGCGGGAGGGGGCGGACTGCTCACACTTCATGAGATACATTGGCATTCCTGACAATCCTACATTAAAATACCTTATATAAACTTGTGTTTTAAATTTTTACCCGCGCCTTTTATTCATAAGTTTTTTCACCATGAGAACTAATGCTATTTTTCTAGGGAAACTTAAACTGTCCATTATAAAGAAGGACCCATTATTCAAAGGTGTCCTTCAAGGGAGATTTCACTGTATCGCATTTTGAGGAACATCAACACAAGACGGTCATATCAAATTCTAGTATCCAAATATTTGAGGAACCCTTCTATAGATTAAATATTAACTCACCTGTGTGACTTGTCTCATTACGTTGAAAAAACATTCTAATATATGTATGTTATTGTGTGTCTATTGTTTGCTTCAAACTAGTTGTAATATTTTTTAACATGTCGATTTAACGGAGTTGTTCCTGTTTTTATTAGGTGCTGCTCTCGTAAATTTCAGTGAAGACTGTCCAAAAAATATTCTGACTACGTATCTTGATGCTATAATGGGAAAACTAGAGTCAATTTTGACTGCTAAGTTTAAAGAGGTTAGTATTCTTTTTCATTAAGTATATGTAGGTTTTATTTTAAGGTAAGGCTGATATGGATTGTCAATTCGATTATCAGCCAATAATGACACAGTCAGTAAGCTAATTATTGGCAATTTGCTCACCGATTCTTAAAACTGATGGATGGCGAGTGGCTGATAGTGACTAAGTAAACACTTAATTCTTTCGTCTGTAGCAAGTGGATGAGAAGGGGGTTGTGTTTTGTTGAGAATAGAAAACTCAGTGAGAGGTAGAGAAGTGTAGTATTGCAACATTTGTGAATATGGTTTTGAGTTTTTAAGATATATCTTGCTACATACATAAACAAGCACCAGCGAACACACTCATTTTTGGGGCCAGCTTGTATATGACCGTAATGACATACATACATATATACATGTATATTAATTCACAATTTAAATATTACTATTTACACAGTTTGCACAGACAGCATGGAATTAAGAAACTAGTCCATATAATTATGGGTATGCGGCGCAGGACTAACATACCCAGAGAAATGAGGAAGTGTTGTCAGAGCATACTTTGAACCCACTGTCACATATGCAGCAGAAACATGGACATCGAATGTAAGCAAGACTAGGAAAGTGTAGGCCATGGGAATGAAATTTGTGAGAAGCATGCTAGCTGTCGTGAGGATAGACAAGATTAGGAATTAAGTTATCTAGGAAAGAGAGGGAGTAGATGATATAATAGAGAGAGCATGACTCATATAGTATGGGAGAGGATACCAAATAAAATGATGGAAAAGAAATATTTAGGGACAAGATGGCAAGGGAGGTCAAGAAATAGATGAGAGTAGCAGATAACAAAAAGTGTGCAAGTGAAAGAAGAAGAATGCTGGAAGGATAGGTGAAGATAAAGGCATTTTACTTAACTGACATGGCTACATGTTGGAAACGGTTGACTTTGATGATGATGATGATGATGATGATGATGATGATGATGATGATGATGTTTAAAATACTAAATAATCTTCCAAGTGGGCCAATTTTATATGGTTTAGTAAAAAAAAGTTTACATATTCAAGTTTATATGAAGACTAGTCAAAAAGTCAATCTAAATATAATACACTTTATCATTGGTCCAAGCACATTCTAAAGACAGTTTCACTCATATTGACTCCATTTTTCTCATATATTTGTGTTAGTTTTATATAGGAATTTTATTTTGAATTCTGTTCATAGAATGGCAAATGTGTTATTTTTAGAGCAAAAGCAGAAACATATTTTTTTTAAACTAATTTTCTAGGAATTTAAATAAGTATAAATAATTTTGAAATAGTTTTACAAGTGTCAACTGATGAATAAACTCAAGGATTGAAATAAAGATAAGTGCTGAACCTATGATGTAGTTTTGAAATCTTCGCTAGCTCTTTATTTTTAACTTCTCTTGAATCTTCCCCAGTTTTTAGTTTTCCTTGAATCTTCCACTCTTGGTTCATACATTTTTGCTCGAACTTATGGATGATGACCTTGCAAAGATAGTCCCTCCCTACCCACAACTGTTGCAATACTATACTTCTCTCTGTCACTGACTTTATATTCTCAACACAACACAACCCCATTTCAATCCCTTGTTATTGATGAAAGAAGTAACACTTTACTTGGTCTCTATAAGCCGGCTTCCACCCCTCCTAACAACAGAACAAAGGATATGGCCGTTTGCTTGAGCTTAACAATGGTGAGTCTCAAGTACTTTTCATTTGGGTGCCCATTAACAATCAGTGGCTTACCATAATCGTCCATTTCAAGCTTTTGCTATATTAGATGTGTAGAATGTTGGTGGTTTTTTGCAGTTGGTGGAAAAAGGTACCAAGCTAGTTTTGGAGCAAGTGGTTACTACTATTGCTTCTGTGGCAGACACGTCAGAGGAACAATTTGTGGCGTACTATGACCGTCTAATGCCGTGCCTCAAGTATATAATCAGTAATGCCAACACAGAAGACCTTAAAATGTTGCGGGGCAAAGCTATTGAGTGTGTGAGTTTGATTGGGCTCGCTGTCGGAGCAGAAAAGGTAACTTACAATTTAAAACATATTTATTTACTAACAGAGATTTGAACTTTCCTAGAAATAAAATTGAAAACATAATTCAGATGAGGTATATACATAATGCAAAACATAATTATAACTTAATTAATATGAGGTTTAACAAATATTTGGTAAAATACTTTTGAACTCAGTTTAGCTTATCATTAATTTTAAGGTTGTTTTCATTCCAAGTGTACAGTGTCATGATGTTATAATGGTGCATGTGCTTATTCCCAGTTCATGCGTGATGCGAGTGAGGTCATGGACATGTTGCTGAAAACTCAGACTGAGGGTGGGGACCTTCCGGACGATGATCCACAGACTTCGTACCTTATATCTGCTTGGGCTAGGATATGCAAGATCTTGGGTAAGGCTTGAGAAGCATTTATGTAAAGTTTGATTCCAACAAGATAAGTTCATTTCACAAACAATAATTTGTGGATTTTAATAAATACAATATGGCCCGTAGTAAAAGTTTTAAAATAGGGGTGTGCGAAGCTCCGAAACTTCAACTTGGCTTCAAAACTTTGACAATAAAAAATATTAACATCCAAAATACTCAATTTGTGTTCACTTACCGCCAATTTGTACATTATAAATTAATATTCAAATGGAGAAAATATGAAGTAAATGAATTGCTTGTTGTGATAATAACTTGATTTATTAGCTTGAAACAAAATATTACAAACAATTGTGCAATAAAATACTTTCTAAGTAATTTTAGTGCATAAAGCAATATAAATAATCATTATATAATATTTTTTCAAGTAGAAAGCAACTTTAAAAAATTATTCAAACCTCAATTCAGCTTTGAGAATAGTTTATATTATATTCGATTGGAGTTTGCTTTGAATTGAAAAAGTGTACTTTGCACACCCCTGATTTAAAATATGAAATGGCAAAACATTATTTTCCCTATACCTAAAATAGTTAAGAGCTTTCTATAGAAATATATTATTTGGTTAGCTATGGGGGTTTGCGAAGTTTACTTTTTCAATTTAAAGTGAACACGAATTGAATATATGATGTATTCTCAAAGACGAATCAAAGTTTGAATATTTTCCTTTAGCTGTTTTATGCTTGAATAAATATTATAGGTATTTATATTACTTTATATCGATACCGGATTTTATGATGCGTGGATATGAACCTGTGTATGCCTTACGGTTGAGCAATAATTATAACAATCCCGGGTTTTATGATGATGATGATGATTATGATGATGATGATGATGATGATGATGATGATGACGCGTGCATGCCTTACTATGCACTTGTTATCACACAGCTATGACAATCTGATTTTATGTGTTTCTCACTGTGGGATTATTTATTGATATATTTTTTAAATTAGTAGAGATTTAACATTGTACACAATTATTTTGCTCATTTACGATCTGATGTGGAAAGCTAAAGCTAGTGCAGTTCAAAATTATGCTTTCTGTCTCTGGATTACTATAATTCTGTATAATAATATGTTTTCTGTGTGGATTTATACGCACAAGCTGCTTATATATGACCTAGCCCTTGCTTCTTGTATCCCTTGTCAACAGTGTTAAAACTAACTGATAGGAGAACTCCTAGCAACCTGATGTTGTGAAGGCTAGCTTCCTATTGGGCAAAGGCAGTCAGCTTATCCATCACCTAATTTTCTAATAGAACGGAGGGAGTTTTTTTTAAAGAAAGAAAGTTTTAAAACTTATTGTATTGAAATTATTTCTGAAAACGCGTGATTCCTCATGGATGAAGTGTTAAAAAGAAACTTTACATACAGTTGTTTAAAGAAAAATACACTTCATGATTTCTTGAATATATGAAAGGGGTCCAAAACAGTATCATTACAACTTTACGCACTAAAATTACTTGGAAAATGTTTTATGGCACAATTGTTTGTAATATTTTGTGTTAGTTACTATGACGAATCAAGTGGGAATGACATTTTTATATAGGGACGAAAACAGGAAATTATAAAAATTATGCTTTAGAAAAATAATATTTTTTAACATTTTTAAATGTCCTTTAGGTTTGAAACCTCTTAAATACTAAATGTTCCCTATTTTAACACCTCTTAAAGGCGATATAATTTGAAACACTGTAGCTATTCTTTTGGTCTAAAACCCCTTAATGTCCTTTAAATATTTCAAGCTCTCGTACTTGTTAAACCCAACAAATAACTATTGCTAGACAGAGCACATTGACTCACTGACTGCTTGAACAATAAGCTGAGTTTATTTCCCACCCAAATCCTTGACGGGAAAGGGTCTCTCCTGCACAACTTTCGGGTATGGATGAAAGCCTGATTTTTCCAGAGAGTTCAAGATTCCGTCCATCCCTAAATTTAAGTTATCACAACATGTAATTCAATTTCTTGAGATTTTTCTCAAATAAATATTAATTTGTAATGTGGAAAACAGCTCAGAATAGCAGTAATTGACCATTGAGTATTTTAACTGTCAATATTTTTATTGCCGAAGCTTCGGTGAGAATTTGTTTTGAAGCGAAGTCGTCCCTTTTATGTTTTTTCTAACCACCTTTCTTGTACCTTCTTACAAATATATACTACTAATAAATTTTAGGGGCCTAGAATCAAAATTAAATATCACTGTCACTTTATTTTAAGAAGCGAAGTTACTTAATGTTATCTTTGATTCAGGCAAACAGTTTGAACAATATCTGCCGCTGGTGATGGGCCCCGTTATGAAGGCAGCCTCCATGAAGCCTGAGGTGGCTCTCTTGGATAACGATGACATGCAGGGTGTGGAAGGGGACCTGGACTGGCAGTTCGTCTCCCTCGGAGAGCAACAGAACTTTGGCATTAAGACTTCAGGTAATTTTGATAATTTTGAGATAACCTAGCCTATTTGTGGGAGGAACCTTTAGAAATAGATTTCTATTGTTATACTACTATGCTATTGCTTTTATAGTAGGTTTATTTATGGAAAATTTAAAGATGTGCGAGAACCACCTTTTCAATTCGAGGTGAGAATACGAAAATATATCATGATGTGAGAAAGGGACAACTTCCTTTGAAGGTAGAAAAATGTGAATTGTATTTATTAAATTGCATAACATAGTTCATAAAATTCTAAAATTCCTTTTGACATTTTGGTTGGTACTACTGCTTTGATTTTAAATGTAATTATTAAAATAGTGAGTTTCAAGTCATACAATTTTTGATTTAATTTGTTTGTGTAACGGCTAATGTCTAAGTTTAATATTGAGGACAAAAGTAACAAAACATATCTTTAAAACACTTTCATGGTTCAACCAATTAAGATCATAGACCTAGTGGTGTGTTGTGGGAATACTGAATTTTTTGCTAGATTAGCTTGCAGTCAAAGTGGGTGGCTCAGTGTTGACTACCCTTGTCCTTAGTACTATTAGGAAAAAGGGAAAACCAATGTCAGCAACAAGTGAAGTCAAAGGGAGGCAGGAAAGTTTAATACCGGCACATCGCTTATAGTTCCATGCTTGCTTGTTCTCAGACAGACAAGTTGCCAGTCACATGACTTAATGTGCACTTGTTCACATTATCAACAGTTTATTCTTAGGTTCAGCAACGAAGAGCGCTTGAAAGAGTGTGAGGAGTAGTGAAAAATGTTCTACTCTACTGTCTTGCTTGGATTAGCAAGAGTCAGTCTTATGGGTTTTAACATGAGAAGGAACTGGTTTATCTAGATTTTTGTTTATGGTATCAAAATGGTTATTGTTATTGTGTATTCTCAGAGGTCCTGTTGTGAGTCCAATGTATTCACCCTCACAAAAAAAAAAAAATCTGAATACGTTTGATCACTCACA
Source organism: Timema poppense (assembly GCA_902141375.1). Taxonomy (NCBI): domain Eukaryota; kingdom Metazoa; phylum Arthropoda; class Insecta; order Phasmatodea; family Timematidae; genus Timema; species Timema poppense. The sequence continues at coordinate 8,855 of CABFOV010004113.1, forward strand.
ATAAATACTTTTTGACTCCTGCTATACCCCTAGAGTACTTGGAGCATTTTCTACAGATAATTGCAACATCTCTCAGCTCAGGTAATGGGAAACCAAATCCAGACTACCCCCTGGTTTAGGTCTGACATAAAAAAAACTTAACTGTTTACTCATTTATTATTTCAACTATAATTAAATAAGGAGGGATAGCCAGTACACTTGACTGTCAACCTTGCAGTCCAACCAAGGGCATCAGTCTTCCCTCTTGACCTAATGAAGCTGTCTGTGACAGTGAAAGCTTGTCCTTAAAACATGTTTGTGTGTTTTTTATTGTTCTCTCTAAACAATTTATAGTTCAATATCACCAAGGTAAGTGTGCTGGCTATCCCTTCTAATTTAAACAACAATTTAGTCTAGTCCTTTATTCCAAATAACCTTATTATTTCATTTATAGTCTTTGTTAGTCATATAGATATTTTTAAGTATTCGTTTTTCAGCAATCGATCTATTCAAGCCTCGATTCTATTTCATCAATTTGGCAACGCTTGAAGTTTTAAGTTATTTTCCAAGTATTTAGTTGTATATAATTACTTCCTTTGTATGTTATGTATTTTATATGAATCCCTTTAATTGTAAAAGGATTAATTCCGAAAATTTAAAGAAGAAAGTAAGGAAAACCTCTTTTCGCTTTACGAGGTAATTGTATTATATTTGGAAGAAGGTATAGGAAAGGTGGATAGAAACATATAAAAGAGGGGACAAACACATTATGGCCTTTACAATGAAAAGAAGAACACAGTTCACATTTTATATTGCTGCCATTGGACAAAGAGGTAATGGTTGCTTCTTAAAAGAAAATCAATCGTCACTGCCCTATCCCCCGACCTAGGTGTTAGTCCCTTTTATATGTTTCTATCCACCTTTCCTATAAATTCTTCCAAATATAATACAATTACCTCATAAAGCGAAAAGAGGTTTTTCTTATAGAAATATTAAATTCTGAAATTTTGAACTATTTACACACATTTTTAAAGTGTTCCTAAAAACAGATATTGATTCATTCTATTTTGCCACACATTTTAACATATTTCGCCATTATTATTTGAAGTGATGTGTATATATCCTTCATCAAGGAACTATCAAAAGATTTAAGCTAGTCACCCGCCATTTTTACTGTTAATTTTTTGTGTTAGCAAAATAGACTTAAGGTGCGCGGCAGAAGGGAGCGCAAGTGTTTTTACAGTTTTTATAGAATTGACATTTTTTTTGGCCAAATTAAATCAAAAATTTCTCCAGTAGTAACATAGAGTTTAGTTTTCTGCACATGCTAATATTAACAGATTTTGAATACAGTTAAGGGTGTCTTGGAACGTTGTCAAAATATTTTATCTTTATTTAAAAAGTTTTGACAAAATTCCAGGACACCCTTGACAGATATTCAAAATCTGTTGATATTAGCATGTGCAGAAAAACTAAACTCTATGTTGCTACTGGAGAAATATTTTATTTATTTTGGCCAAAAATGTCTAATGCTATAAAAACTGTAAAATGACTCGCGCTCCCTCCTGCCGCACCTTAATACTACACTCATTTTGTCAGTATGTTCAATTTTAAAATAAGTATTCACACATGCATTTTAGCATGTTAGTTTTCATGAGGAGAAACAAGATTAGGAATGAAGTTATCCAGGGAAGTCTTGGGGTACAGGGAGTACATTAGATAGTAGAAGAAGCAAGCCCGAGATGGTATGGCCATGTAATGAGGTTGGAAAAAAGAGGATGTCGAAGAAAATGTTGAAAAAGTATTAGGGAAAAAGATTATAGGGGAGACCAAAAAAAGATGGGAGGAGTATATAACAGTGTTCAAGTGAAAAGAGAAGAATGGAAGAAGAGAGGTGGAAGGATATGGAGGTACATGGCTGGAAACAGATGATGATTATTTATATAATTGATAAAGTAATTTGTTATACTTTTTTTTTTCAAATAAAAATAGAAGAAAACACTTTTATCAAATACAGCACACAGTAAATGTAATACTCTGTTATGTAATGTGTTTTAATAAAATAATAATATGAACTTTACCAACAATGTACACAAATGCAGTATGTTAGTGATTTATAACCTATACATCCTATTATAACTTATAAATCCTTCACCAGATTTTTTTTTAAATATATATTTGAGGTAGGCTTGGTCAAAACTAGTTATTCAGTTAATCGTGATTCTACTGAAGTTAGATTGAATTTTTATTTTCAATGGGATTTAAATTATTACAATTAACAGGAATAGCTTATTTGAATGAATTTAATAAAATAACTATGCATGAATTTAATATTAGATACTAAACCAGTATGCTTATTTTTAGAGCCTATTAACAGAATTATTATTGCGACTTAGAATACTATTCCATTTTATTTGTATGTTCTCTAAACTAATAACAATGAAACAATAGTTTGTTTATTCAGTTTTTACTATGTTTATGTCTCAAAAATACTATTAAAACAAATTGTAGTTGGTTAATTTTATTTAAAATAACTAAGAAAATGATCTTTTTATTCAATTTTGCTGATTGTAACAAAAGTCTTTTTTTTTTTCCTATGAAAGTTTTGAATTTAAGTAAGAATAATTCTAAATTTGAGTCTTTGACTTTTCTTGAATTCTTGAATAGGTATCCTTAAGGAGTTGAGGATTTTAAGGTCCCACCCTAATTATAATCAAACTCTTGGAAATTAAGATTAAAAAATAAATAATATAATCACAATGTTATTTATGAAAGGTGATGTTTTGATAGTTACAACCTGGAAAAGCTTCATCAAAGCTGGCAACTTGGTCCAAATGACAAATGCTTTTTTTAATTACAGGCCTAGAGGATAAAGCATCAGCTTGTGAAATGTTGGTTTGTTATGCTCGGGAACTCAAAGATGGATTTGCTGACTATGCTGAAACTGTTGTAAAGTTAATGGTGCCAATGTTAAAGTTTTACTTCCATGATGGTGTCAGAACTGCTGCTGCTGAAAGTCTCCCTTACTTGCTCGACTGCGGGAAAATTAAAGGTACTTTGTATTAAATTATGTAATTCATTTAGTAATATTTCCCTTTGGAAATCAAATGATTATTGTCGGTCTTCAGTGAATTTCTAGTAGGTTCATTTCTAGCATTGTGCTGCTTCTCACTTGTGGAAAACAGAAATTTTATGTTGGCAGGAAAAAGTCGAGGAACTCCACAAAGTCTCTCTTAACTCATATCATACATACCTAGTTGAACTCTGTTGCAAGCAGGGAGTCAAATCGGAACTGATAGCTAAAATTAAGTTTTTTTAAGAAACCGGAATTGGAACTCTAAAACACTGTTCTGAAGAACCGAAATTGGAATTGTTAGCATTCTAGGTTCATCAAGGTCCTTAAAGGTTCCTAGTTTTACAGAAATGTGTATAATTTTGATAAATTGCACAAATTATTTTTTCTTTCCTTAACCTAGTTTAATTTTGAAATGTTGTGTTTTCCCCTTTCTCGGTAAGTTCTGAAAGGACTTGATATATTTTAGTTCACCACTTTGTTTAAAACCTCTTTTATAAGGTGATTAGAAAAGAGTTAATGAGCCCTAAGCAATACACACCAATTTAGTACTTCCTGGAAGTGAAAATTGATAATCTGGTGGTTAGTTGAACAACTTATATTAAAATGGTTTGGAGAACCAGAATTGATTAAAAAAAATGGTTTGACTCCCTGGTTGCAAGGCCCATGTTGCGAGCGATAGTTTTGTACCTAGTCGCCAATTACCCCAATATTACTTCTTTTTGGTCCCACATTGTTGTGACATTTTGTACCAAGTGATTTTCTTGTCCTAAAATTGGCCTCAGTAAAATCATCTTGTCATAGTCCAAAAATGTTTGTACATCCACGTAAGTCGGTTCTTTTAGGTAGAACATTTGTATCTTCGTCATCAAGGTGCAGCGATTACATGATGGAGGTGCAAAATCAGGAATAATGATTAGAACTGACTTATTCAATTAGGAATGAAAAATAGATTGATGTGATATGTATTTTAGATCAATTAAACAAAATGGTTTTATATACATGACACATTGCTAGAGACTCCACAAGGCTTAGCTATCTCCCACACATGGAATTTTTTTGATCAAATGGCTCCGTTTCACCTCACAAAATCTACATAAACACACAAACTAAACTTAATTATATTCTGAAAATTGAAAAATGACACCTGGACACGGGAATCGAACCCGGGACCTTCGGCTTAGTACGCCACTGCTCTTACCACTGAGCTATCCAGGATTCGTCTCATGCCCATGGTCATTCTTCACTCATAGTTTAAGGCAGAGTCTGAGATAGACGTGGAAGTCGTCAGCTTATAAACATGTGATTATCTAAGATCACAGCCATCAGACAACGCAGCCATCAGCGACTCGGTAGTTGGCAATTTTGCGGCCAATTGACAATTATATATATAATTGTACAGGATTGCATATATTAATGAAACAAATAGCCGAAACTATTGTTAATGCATTTTAGTGAGGATTACACCTTTTAGATATCATATTCTGAAAATTGAAAAATGACACCTGGACACGGGAATCGAACCCGGGACCTTCGGCTTAGTACGCCACTGCTCTTACCACTGAGCTATCCAGGATTCGTCCCGTGCCCATGGTCATTCTTCACTCATAGTTTAAGGCAGAGTCTGAGATAGACGTGGAAGTCGTCAGCTTATAAACATGTGATTATCTAAGATCACAGCCATCAGACAACGCAGCCATCAGCGACTCGGTAGTTGGCAATTTTGCGGCCAATTGACAATTATA